>CM032623.1:9244256-9381337 GCA_019097785.1 Fraxinus excelsior | reverse complement strand
TATCTTAGAATCTTTACAACAAAGAGCATGCTGAGCCATGCTCACTTAAGATCAATAGGCTTAGAAGCCCTCAAAGTCCATAAGTCACAGATTTCCAAATTGACCTGGTGACTCCTAACAGTACTTTAAGCTCCTCACAACGACACTTACCTGTCAGGAGTAGTTTAAATACATTTAACATGTTACATATAATTAAATCCAAATATTAACATGGCATTTGAAACAATTGTTTCAACTTCACACATCAAAAGCAATGAAACCATCCGCTTGTGTGAATGAAGTATACCTTTTCAGGTTGATTGAACACTAATGGTCTTTTGTACTCAACCCATCCATCACCATCTTTGGCTTGATGATATTGACAGCAATCCTACATAAGAAATGTCATCAGTCAGTATGCAGAGACCACACAAGCTAAGGACATTTTTACCGCCTCCTAGAAAGAAGTCTAACTTGACACCATCTTGCTTTGGCCTTTGTCCTATTGGTGCAGACCCAGACATGTGAATTGCCACACTTTCTGCATTGTATGCACCTTGACTCCTCAGAACAAAAGTCAGTAGTATCTTGCTCATAATGGAGTTACAGAAATCAATGTTCTAAGTGAGTTTATATATTTGAATACACTAAGCAAAGTTGATCTAATACATTCTGTGTACCTTCAACAAACAGGCAGACTGTAAAGGCTGATTCATGAAAATATAGATTGCCATTTTAAAAAATCCATAGATGTTTTAAAAAAACTACTTTAGAGAAGACAATCATAAACTCTCTTGTTCAATTTAAGTTGCACATTACATTTACTTGAGACAGTAGCTATATAAGATCGCAAGGATGATCATCCACATTCTTAACTACAAAATGTTATAATTCCACAATAAGTACATAATAATAATGCAAATCATGAACTTATGAACAATTCAGCTAAAAGATGGACTGGCCATATATTTTTACTTGATGCGAAGTGCTGGGCGATTTCTACATTACACTCTTAGATTCTTCCTTCCTGAGTTTCTTGTCATAGTCCTTTTTCTTCACCGTCATATTAGGGAAAGGAAAGTGTTCACGAAAATATGTTTCGAATTTAAATCACCGCAAGTGCACGGTTCGTTGACAAGTAATAAAGTGGAAATCCTAAAATTTCGAGTATCGTTCCCACGAGGATTGATTTAACGTGATTATTATTATCTCGACCTTAACCGAATCTATTAAATTCAAGATGATTGTTCTGGATTTTATGAGTAACTATGACTAAATGTAAATTAAACTAAAATTTCGACTAAATGCAACAATGATGGTTAAATGCAAAAGTTGAAGAAATTAATGTATGAAAAAGCGTACTAGGATCCCGAATCACCAAGCAAGTTCACTTTTAACTCCTATTTCACAATATGACAACACGATGAATTAGTTGAAGAATCAATGTTTCTAACTTATTCAATAATCTCTTTCGAGTAGAATTGAACATATTCTAGCATACCATTTGACTATATTTCTATGACAAATGCAATATACAAGAATGCATGACGTTTTGTAAACACTTAGAGATTCACATAAAGAATATCGGTATATTTCTATCCCCTATCGGACCTTACGATGATTTATACCTTGTAAAATCTATTTCCCTTCTTTCGAATACATAAAATAAATCACTCAAACTCATACAACCATTGCACATATAATTGTAGAGACAAGAAAGTGTATATAAATCATTCAACATCCATCAAACGTGTTTAAATATCAAATTGCAAAATAGAAATTAAAAGTTCACAATACGAGGTTCATCGTTCACCTAGTACAATTAAAAACCTAGCATAGTATGGATAAATTAAAATAACAAAGAAAATATTTAGGAGAAAACATCATCCAATTCTTGAATGTAAAACTGGAAATCTTCGATCTTGGAGTGAAATCCTTTGTCCTTGCCTTCGTTCTCGCTCCAAAAAGGTTGTTTTTCTCTCTAGGAAGGCATAACCCTAGTTTCTGGACGTATTTTAGCTTTTATAGTTGCCCTAAAATCATTACCATACGTGTTGGAGTCGGATAAGGAAACCAGAAAATTCGCGCCGGATTTCTTCCTTGCGGCCGCAAGGACAAATTCCTTGCACCCGCAAGGAACAACTTTTTTTCCAAAAATTTTCCCTGCATCCTTGCTTGCGGCCGCATGGTACAAACAACTATCACATATCTTCATTTTGGTCCTCCAACTTCGTTATTCTCTTGTTTTGACCTCTTTTGTTCATTCTTGTCCTCCAATCATCCCATGCATTCCTCAATGTATGATTAAGCTTATGTCCGCTCTTGAGTTGGCATCGGGTCATCTTTTGATTATTTACATTTTGGTCCATGAACTTTTGTTTTCCTTCGTTTTGGCCCATTTTCTCAACTTTTCTTCTAATTTCCACCATAATCTTCATTGTTGCCTTACAAACACAATTCACACAAATTAAGCTCTATTCTGAATGTTTATCGACAATTATTTATGTTTGTGAACCAAAATAAACGTATAAAAAATGTCCTTATCAACTCCCCCAAACTTGCTTCATTGTTTGTCCTCAAACAAATTCATAACTTACTTCCAAGTAGCACATGGTTCAACAACTTTGTTGTATCTCAGGATTGGCACTTAGTAAGGGCACATGAACAATTTCAACCACGAATAATCAAATTAATCTCCACATGTTATATGCAAAACTCGAAGTGTGTGTGTGAATTCATACCAACATGTTAAGATCATGTTTGACTCATACCCGACCCAATGTAGTCCAAATTTTTTTTCTTTTCGCTCAAGAGATACACACACCCTCAAACTTATAATTTTCACTTAAGTATTCCGAGGTGTGTTCTAAGGTTGAGTCTATTCACATCTATTCCTTCCCCTCTCTTAGTTTAGATAGATCTTACCATTACAAGTTCACACTTCAATAGGTAAGGGCTCTCCTATTTGTTTGATTTCTTCAACCTTGTAGATTAAACTGAGTTAGTTGCCTCGCGTTAGGGGTATAGTTCTGTCAACTGAGTGTCTGAGGTTAATCAATGCATTTCATATACAAGAGTCTGTATATAATTCATCAATAGTTAGATAGATACCATTTTTCTCTTTTCTTTTATATAACATCTTTCCTTTGCTTTCTACATAACCCCTGTAGCGAGCTTTAGGCCGATGACTCCCAAGTCAGATGACCATAGGGCACCAGGTTTTAAACCCTTACAGGCTTAATCACTCGAGTTATATAGGCTCGAACAAATGTCGTTGTTTACTCAATGATTAGTGCAATACCCCTTATTTTTTAGACACCCAATTTCAAAAACTACAACCTAACTTGAAACTTTCACTTTGTTTTCATCTCAATAGTTTAAGACAATCCACACATAACATCATGCACGGAGCCCTTACTCGTCTCAATGGTCCCTTGCAACATCAGTGGCCCAACATGCAAGCATGAGTGTCGTGCGCAAAATAAATCAAGTTTCAGATTAACATGTATCGATCAAGCTAATAATGGGTGATTTTCATCATTTATGGCTCGTACATAGTCCAATATCTAACATCATAGTCAGCAGAGTTGTTAAACCCATGCATGCTCACAGAATTTTAAAATACTATTAACGAAACAACAGTAAAACTCAGAATGGATTTTTTTTATACAGTGAATTAAAGCAGTAAAGTGTCAGAGTTATGCTGGATCAGACATATGTACCACTCCCCCAAACTTAACTTCCACATTGTCCTCAATGTGCGAGGAAAACACAAGTATGAAGCATGCATAAAAGAGACAAGTAGTAATGAATGGAAAAAAAGGCGGGGATAGTACTGCCCTGATAAAAAAAATTGCGGTGGAAAGCCAGGACCACTGGTACCATCCCCAGATGGTGGAGGTAGCCGAGCCAAAATCTGTTGCATCAATTCAGATTGGTGGGAGATAGCTGACTGAATACCCTGAATGGCTTGGTCTGTTCTCGAATGTCTGATTCTATGGTGCCCAAGCGCTCCCACGTCTCATTTGCACGCAACTGAATACCATCAACCCGGCCGACATACATGCTCAGTCGCCCGTTCATTGTGTCAATTTCGCGGCGCGCGGCGAGAGATTCCCGACTGGCTGTGGAGGTGAAATGCTCGACTCGCTGCAGCCCAGTCCTCATTGCAGTTACCTCCGTACTCATGGCCCCAAAAACCTTCTGTAGATTCTGGACATCACGGCTGGAGCTCGTCATGGTGGCGAACATCTGTCGCAGTAGCTGTGTATCCACATTCGGCTGTAGGGGTGGCTGATCATGATGTAATCCAATACCGGCATCGCCTGCCTCGTGGACAGCCTGTTGCTGTCGTTCTTCCCGCGCCAACCTGTCCCTGCGATTGATCCGACCCCGTTCTTGTGCCACCAATGTACTATGCTTAATGAAGGGACTCTGTTTTTCAGGCAGTTCCCCTTGTGGAATGGGGATTCTTGAAATCTTGCAAATACCGCTGATCAGGCTGGGAAAGATGATGGAACTGTGACGGTCACCCCAAACTCCCACTGCGTGAATCTGATCATAGATGAAGGTGGCCAAATCAATCTTATTCCCCCGAACCAAGTGATAGAGGAGACCAGCCTTTTGGTTGGTGAATGTGGAGTGATGAGAGGTCGGCTCAATGTTGTGGCATATGAAGAGCCAAAGAATAGCAATGGATGGGGTAAGCTCGTTTTGATACCATTCCACCGTTTGAAGGGGTCATGCATTTGCACGCCCAAGCAACACCTCCGCAACCTCATGCCAATGGAAGTCACCGGGAATAGGGACCAAATCATCCCAAGAGAGATGGTAATAATCATGGATGACCTCCAGCGTAAACATAATCCAACGGTCCCGCACCCATGTTTGGTATTGGTGCTCAGAACCCGGTGTGTCAATGTCACTGTTAAAATTGACATAGAATTCCCGGACCAAACTTTCATACACTGGGTGTGGTCTCTCCACTATTTTCCCCAACCACAGTTCTCCACCAATGTCAGCAATTCAAAGCCGGGAAAGTCGGCAAGCTTCACCGGGCGCTCGGAGTTGAAGGCCCAAAGAGAGACACTCTCCTCATATTTGATACGAGCTCCATTGTCCAAAAATCGGCGCACACCACCTCCTAGTGCCTGCGTACGAGTTGTACCCGAAGTGGAGCCAACCTTTTCCTTGCCCCTGGAAGTACGTTTAGGAGGCATCCTGCAATACCGAAAAAAAATAACAAATGTAAGCTCATGCGACGCAAGAGACCCAATGAAATGATGCTATGTTACAAATAGAGCATGAATGTGGATGATAACCAAAACATGGTAAAATGGGTGCAAAGAAACGAGAAGAGGTGAAGAAACTCGAAAAATTGGACAGTTGATTCGCGAGTCAACCTAGCAACTTCGGAGGGTGACATCATCGGGAAAAAGTGAAGTTTTCCCGGGCAACCTCAAGGCATGTGTTAGTATGTAGAGTAAACTAATACATACCAAAAATGCAGAGAAAACAGGTAGCAAATGAATGAGAAAACTAGGGGCCGAAAGTGGTGCCGTGGAATGACTTGTGTCCAACAATGTGATGGTCATGGGGGGCCATGTTGGGTTTTGTGATGTCAACAGCAAGTGCAAAGAGCAATCACACATACAAACATCCTAAAAATCATACCAACAAGGTTATGGGTAAAGAGACACAATTGTGCAAACCGGGGTCATATAGGCATTTCATCGAACACATTGCAAGCATAATTGTAATTTACCAAGTTGTAGCACTCTTTGACATTGTTCATGCCCAAAATTTTCTCAACAACATTCAACCACAAGCAAACCATCATTGAAAACCTAAGCCCCAACTCCTCAAACAAAGAATCAAAACCACTTAAAGTGTAATGGAGAGAAGAGAATAGACATACCTTGAAAACTTAAGGTGAGGATCACAAGTGTAATGGAATGAATGGGAGTGAAAACTTGATGATGGTAGTGTGGGTGTGTGATTTGGTTCGGTTGAGTGTGTGTGTGTGGTCGTGTGTGGGTTCGGGTGCAAGTGTGGGGGTGTGACCGTGTGTGATGGTGAGTGCAAGGTGTGGTGTGTGTTCGTGCGTGGGGGAAATAAAAGGGGGGTGGGGGACTCCATGCGACCGCATGGAGGAAATGGTCAGGGCCAATTTTTGCCCTGACCTTGTTGTTGCGGCCGCAAGGCTGGTAGTTCCTTGCGGCCGCATGGACTACCAGCATGCTCTTTTTTTTTTTTTTTTTGGAATAAAATAATGCAATGCAACCCTAAGTAACATGAATAAAAAATAAAACATATGCCAACCCCGAAATAGCTTACTATGGGTTGGTGTGCACCAAAAACTTAATATTGGAACCCCCAATGCCATTCGATGTTGTGATGCTTTCACGACATGACCACAAGCATTTTAAACCATTGTGTGTGCGTGAGAGTCATGAATTCCACTCTAAAGGTAATTTTAGACTCCCGGAAGCATATGTGGATCCCCAAAAACACAAGATTTGTTTCATTCACCCCCGAAACACGTGAATTGTGCACAAAATGAACAAATGAGCATTTAAACACTCCCACATGGATTCTCAACATAAGATAAACTGCAAGGGACCATGCTATCATGTGTAAGGCTCGAGATAGCTGGTGAACAACCTAACATGCCACAACCGACAGAAAACATGGAAAACTCAACTTTCACCAAAAACCTCCATTTTAGCTAACACCCCCAAAATTGTTTCAAACCATGATTAGGCATTACTCGAGGTGAGGATGAACAGTAATAATGAATTAGACACCAGTATCAACCATGAAATCGCATGTTGGACTTATAAAGATGCCCAAAATGCTCCTTTGACCTAGATATGCGAGAGTTGGAGTTCTAACCACCCAAAATTCATGCGAACACCACACATGACATGTTTAATGCATGCAACAATAACATGAATTAGGCATGGACACGTGGTGAACAAAATAGGGGTACTATGACCTAAAACTACCAAAAATTGCAGAAAACTAAAAGTGTATAAATCAAAAGAAATAAAGCGGAATAAGTAAAAGGGTGGAAATGATGGGTTGCCTCCCATCCAGCGCTAGTTTATAGTCCATAGCTCGATTGTACCGAATGGAGATCACCCTGGTGGCTTAAAATGAACGGTGGATTTGTCTTTTGAGAAGTCCCCGCTCCAATAGTGCTTTAAGCGCTGTCCATTTACCTTGAATGTCCCTTTGCTCTCATGAGTGATCTCCACTGCTCCATGTGGGAACACACGTGTGATAGTGTATGGACCAGACCACCTTGACCTCAGTTTTCCCGGAAAAAGCTTTAGGCGAGAATTGAACAACAGAACCTGCTGCCCCACAAGAAACTCCCGTCTCTGAATATGCATGTCATGAAACTTTTTAGTTCGCTCCTTGTAGATTTTGGCATTCTCATAAGCCTCTTGACGAAACTCATCCATTCCATTTAACTGAAGTAACCGTTGTTCCCCCGCTGCTTGCAAATCCAGATTCAACTTGCGAAGTGCCCAATAGGCCCGATGCTCCAACTCCACTGGCAAGTGGCATGCTTTTCCAAACACTAGGCGGTACGGTGACATCCCAATAGGTGTCTTGAATGCCGTTCGGTAAGCCCACAAAGCATCATCCAACTTCTTGGACCAGTCCTTCCGTGAAGAATTCACCGTAACCTCCAATATTCTCTTTAACTCTCTGTTAGAAACTTCCACTTGCCCACTGGTTTGAGGATGATATGGAGTAGCAATGCGGTGTTTGACCCCATACTTACTCAACAACTGCTCAAATTGGCGATTACAGAAATGTTTACCGCCGTCACTGATGATAGCCCGGGGTGTGCCATAACGAGTGAAAATGTGCTTCTTGAGGAATCCAATCACCACTTTTGCATCGTTAGTAGGCAAAGCTACTGCTTCCACCCATTTCGAGACATAGTCCACCGCCACTAGAATGTACTGGTTGGAGAATGAAGATGGGAATGGTCCCATGAAGTCAATCCCCCAAACATCAAATAACTCCACTTCCAGAATGCTTGTCAGAGGCATTTCATTCTTTCTTGAGATATTCCCCGTGCGTTGACACCGATCACACCTCTTCACGAATTCAAAGGAGTCTCTGAACAATGTAGGCCAATAAAACCCCGACTGTAAAACTTTGGCTGCTGTCTTGGAAGCTCCAAAATGTCCCGCATATGTTGATGAATGACAATGTTCCAAGATCTGATGTACCTCTTCTTCAGGCACGCACCGTCGGATAATCTGATCTGCCCCTCGCCTATAGAGAATTGGGTCTTCCCAAAAATAATACTTCAGATCTGCAAAGAACTTCTTCATCTGATGAGCAGAATACTCTGGTGGTGGAATAGACTTGGCTAAATAGTTCACAACATCAGCATACCACGGTACTGTCTCCACACTGAGGAGTTGTTCATCTGGAAAAATCTCATTGATTTCCACCACTACTGCATCTGGTTGACTGAACTCCAGCCGGGATAAGTGGTCAGCTACCACGTTCTCACTGCCCTTTTTATCTCTGATTTCTATGTCGAACTCTTGTAGCAATAATACCCAGCGTATCAATCTTGGCTTATCGTCCTTCTTGGTCATCAGGTATTTCAATGCTGCATGATCAGTGTAAACAACAACCTTTGACCCAACCAAATAAGGGCGGAATTTATCAAATGTATACACAACCGCTAATAACTCCTTTTCTGTAGTTGCATAGTTCATCTGTGCATCATTTAAGGTTTTGCTGGCGTAGTATATCACATGAAAGACTTTGTTGATACGTTGTCCCAAAACCACTCCCACGGCGAAATCATTGGCATCACACATTAACTCAAATGGTAACTCCCAATCTGGAGCGACTACTACTGGAGCCGAAGTGAGCTTCTCTTTTAGGGTGTGAAAAGCCGTCAAACACTCATTATCAAATTCAAATCAGCTGTCTTTCATCAATAAATTGCATAGTGGCTTCGTGATCTTCGAGAAATCCTTGATGAATCGTCTGTAAAACCCGGCATGACCTAGAAAGCTGCGAACGCCCTTGACAGAAGTTGGTGGCGGTAGTTTCTCGATGACTTGAATCTTTGCCCTGTCCACTTCAATTCCCTTCGCTGAAACCCGATGTCCCAACACAATGCCTTCCTGCACCATGAAGTGGCATTTCTCCCAGTTTAATACCAGATTTGTTTCTCTACATCTTTCTAACACCAAGTTCAGATGTTCCAAGCACTCATCAAATGAAGACCCAAATACAGAGAAATCATCCATGAAGATTTCAATGAATCTCTCAACCATGTCGGAAAATATAGCCATCATGCATCTCTGAAACGTGGCTGGAGCATTACATAAACCAAATGGCATCCTACGGTAAGCAAAAGTACCATAGGGGCATGTAAATGTGGTTTTCTCCTGGTCATCCGGTGCTACTGGAATCTGATTGTAACCTGAATACCCATCGAGGAAACAGTAATGTGAATGACTTGCCAACCTCTCCAACATTTGATCAATGAAGGGGAGAGGAAAATGATCTTTCCTAGTAGCTGTATTGAGTTTGCGATAGTCAATGCAAACCCTCCATCCCGTAACTGTTCTGGTAGGTATAAGCTCATTTTTCTCATTAGGCACAACTGTAATTCCCCCTTTTTTCGGCACAACTTGAACTGGGCTTATCCATGCACTATCTGATATAGGGTAGATAATGCCAGCATCCAAAAGCTTCAATACCTCAGCCCGGACCACTTCTTTCATATTTGGATTCAACCTCCACTGACTCTCCACGCTCGGTCGAAAATTCTCTTCCATGAGAATCTTATGCATGCACAACGAAGGACTGATCCCTTTAATGTCTGCAATGGTCCATCCTATTGCTGTTTTATTTTCCCGAAGTACCCGGAGTAGTTTCTCTTCCTCCACTTCACTGATTGAGTTTGATATAATCACTGGAAGAGTGCATGATTCCCCCAAATACACATCTGAGGTGCGGTGGTAGTTGCTTGAGTTCTAGTTTAGGTGGCTGCTGAATGGACGGTACATGTTTGTTGGTTCCTGTTCCAAGTTCTTCAAAATATGGCAAACGTGGTTTCCGGATGTATGGTGGGTTGGTCTCCAAAAATCTGGCACAAGTCTCCATCTCCAGTTAATCAGAATCTATTGATTGAGAATGAGCGATGCATGCCTCATATGCATCTGAAGGATGTTGAAGTAAGAATGTATCATTCACCACCCTGTCAATAACATCAATTTTGAAACAGCTATCTGCCTCTGAAGGAAACTGCATGGCTTTGAAAACATTGAAGGATATATGCTCTTCACCCAACCTCAGAATTAGCTGCCCCCTCTGAACATCAATCAGAGCTCTGCCCGTGGCCAATAACGGTCTACCTAGAATTAGTGGAACATCTTTGTCTTCCTCCATATCTAATATGAGGAAATCTGCAGGAAATATGAATTTTTCCACCTTGATGAGCACGTCCTCGATGATTCCTCTTGGGTGAGTCAATGATCTGTCAGCGAGCTGCAACGTGACCGTGGTTGCTTTAGCTTCTCCTAGGCCAAGTTTCCTGAAAACAGACAAAGGCATCAAATTAATACTTGCACCAAGATCGCACAATGCTTTATCAAAGAAAATTTCGCCAATAGTACAGGGCACAGTAAAACTCCCTGGATCTTTTAATTTTGGTGGAAGCTTTTTCTGAATCCTAGCACTGACTTCTTCAGTTAACATTACTGTCTCGTGATCTTCCAGTTTGCATTTGTTTGATAGAATGTCCTTCAAAAATTTTGCATAACTAGGTATTTGAAGGAGTGCATCAGCCAATGGAATGTTTATGTGCAGTTTTCTGAACACTTCCAGAAATTTCTTGTACTGCTGCTCCATCCTTTGCTTCCTCAAGCGTTGTGGGAATGGAATTGGTGGCTCATAGGGGTTCATTGAAGTATCGTGATGTTTCTGTGGTTCTGTCGGAGTTTCTTTCACTGGTGTTTTCCTGATATTGTCAGCATGTTCCTCATTCTCTTCTATAGATAACTCCACCTGCTCTTTAATTACATCTGGCCTCTTGACATGTATCTCAGGTAGCTGAACTCCGCTTCGTGTAGTAATGGCTTGAACATGCTCCCTAGGATTTATTTCGGTGTTGCTCGGTAATGCACCAGGTACCCTCCCTGTCATAGACAGGGCTAACTGCCCCATTTGGGTTTCTAGATTTTTAATTGCTGCACCTTGATTTTGGAGGTTTGTTTCAGTCTTCCTCATGAATTGATTTGTGGTTTCCATATATTTATCAGTCTTTTCCATGAACTTTACAAACATGTCTTCCAACTGAGGTTTCTTCTCCTGCTGAAACTGCCCTTGAGCCCGATTATGATTCTGATTGTGATTTTGGTTTCCACCCCAAGAGAAATTTGGGTGATTTCTCCAACCTGGATTGTATGTTTCAGAATATGGGTTGTTTTGCTGACGTTGACCCCATTGGGCAAAATCCACCTGTTCCAGTCTTTGTGTAAGGATATGACAGTCGGCTGTGGGGTGTTCTGCTCCACATTCTTCACAAATTAATTTCTTGACCTGTGCTGAGTTCACTGTCTGTGTCATATTCTCCATCTTGTGAAATAGTGAGTCAATTTTTGCAGACAATGCTGAGTAGCTATCCACCTCATACACTCCGACTGATTTCTTTGTGCCTCCTCTATCTGTAGACCACATGGCTGAAGTATTAGCCATTCTTTCAAACAATTCCCAGGCTCCAGCAATTGACCTAGTGCTTATGGAGCCGTTTGATGATGAATCCACAATACTTCTGGAGGCCAGACCTAGTCCCAAATAGAAAAACCTAACTTGTGTTCTCTGATCGAACCCATGTTGAGGACACTTCCGTAGCATGCTCTTGAATCTGTTCCACGCTTCATCGAACGACTCAGTATCATTTTGGCTAAATATGGATATGTCGTGCCTCATTCTTGCCACCTTGGCTGGTGGGAAGTATTTGGTACAGAATTTGTGAGCTAAGTCATTCCACGTAGTTATACTTGCTATCGGGAGTGAATCGAGCCATTCAAGTGCTTTATCCCGGAGAGTGAGCGGGAACAGCCTCAGTCTGATTGCATCTTCTGATATCCCTGGGTACTTGAAATGTTGATACATATCCAAGAAACGGGACACATGTGTATGTGGGTTCTCGTTGGCTGTCCCGTAGAATTGCTGGCCATTCTGAAAGAGCTGAATGACCTTCGTCTTTAGCTGAAAATTCGGCTGCTCTAAAGCTGGGTAGACAATGCTAGATTGGTTTTGAACAACAAACGGTGATAGGAAATCCCCAAGCAAAGCATCCCCACCATCGAGTGCTTCATCATCGGCTAGAGCCGCAGGTGCAACCATCGGTGGTGGTTGTTGATTAGCCATTTGGATTATTTCTTGATTTTCCTGTTGTGCTGCTCTTGCTATTTTCTGTCTTCGATGAAAGGTCCGTTCAATTTCTAAATCAGTTGGGAGTAGTTCACCGCCAACTGATCTTCGCATGCACGAGCGAACGATCTGAAGAAGTGAAAAGAGTTAATAATACCAAGTTCAGCCTGTGTAAATAAACTTAATAGCATAAAATAAAATAAAATGCAACGGAAATGAAAACAAAACACGTTCGAATTAGTGTCTAAATAACAAAAATTAAGTTAATACTCAATCCCCGGCAACGGCGCCAAAAACTTGTTCACGAAAATATGTTTCGGATTTAAATCACCGCAAGTGCACGGTTCGTTGACAAGTAATAAAGTGGAAATTCAAGAATTTCGAGTATCGTTCCCACGATGATTGATTTAACGTGATTATTATTATCTCGACCTTAACCGAATCTATTAAATTCAAGATGATTGTTCTGGATTTTATGAGTAACTATGACTAAATGTAAATTAAACTAAAATTTCGACTAAATGCAACAATGATGGTTAAATGCAAAAGTTGAAGAAATTAATGTATGAAAAAGCGTACTAGGATCCCGAATCACCAAGCAAGTTCACTTTTAACTCCTATTTCACAATTTGACAACACGATGAATTGGTTGAGGAATCAATGTTTCTAACTTATTCAATAATCTCTTTCGAGTAGAATTGAACCTATTCTAGCATACCATTTGACTATATTTATATGACAAATGCAATATACAAGAATGCATGACGTTTTGTAAACACTTAGAGATTCACATAAAGCATAGCGGTATATTTCTATCCTCTATCGGACCTTACGATGATTTATACCTTGTAGAATCTATTTCCCTTCTTTCGAATGCATAAAATAAATCACTCAAACTCATACAATCATTGCGCATATAATTGTAGAGACAAGAAAGTGTATATAAATCATTCAACATCCATCAAACGTGTTTAAATATCAAATTGCAAAATAGAAATTAAAAGTTCACAATACGAGGTTCATCGTTCACCTAGTACAATTAAAAACCTAGCCTAGCATGGATAAATTAAAATAACAAAGAAAATATTTAGGAGAAGACATCACCCAATTATTGAATGTAAAGCTTGAAATCTTCGATCTTGGAGTGAAATCCTTCGTCCTTGCCTTCGTTCTCGCTCCAAAAAGGTTGTTTTTTCTCTCTAGGAAGGCATAACCATAGTTTCTGGACGTATTTTAGCTTTTATAGTTGCCCTAAAATCATTACCATACGTGTTGGAGTCGAATAAGGAAACCAGAAAATTCGCGCCGGATTTCTTCCTTGCGGCCGCAAGGACAAATTCCTTGCACCCGCAAGGAACAACTTTTTTTCCAAAAATTTTCCCTGCATCCTTGCTTGCGGCCGCATGGAAGATTACACCTTGCGGCCGCATGGTACAAACAACTATCACATATCTTCATTTTGGTCCTCCAACTTCGTTATTCTCTTGTTTTGACCTCTTTTGTTCATTCTTGTCCTCCAATCATCCCATGCATTCCTCAATGTATGATTAAGCTTATGTCCGCTCTTGAGTTGGCATCGGGTCATCTTTTGATTATTTACATTTTGGTCCATGAACTTTTGTTTTCCTTCGTTTTGGCCCATTTTCTCAACTTTTCTTCTAATTTCCACCATAATCTTCATTGTTGCCCTACAAACATAATTCACACAAATTAAGCTCTATTCCGAATGTTTATCGACAATTATTCATGTTTGTGAACCAAAATAAACGTATAAAAAATGCCCTTATCAGAAAGTGATGGGAAGAGGGCGTAGCTCTCGGCCAGATCATCCAATTCGCTCCTTATCCAAACTCGTACTCAACATCCAAAACTTTTTTTATAGACAATGTGAAGTAAATATGCAAAAGAAAACATATTAAGTAGGAAAAAAGGTGGTTCAAATTAGTTGAAAAGAAAATAGGAAAGGCAGAGAAATTTTGTCACTTGCATAATGAATGGAACAAGAAATTCGAAGAGTACTATTTAAATAGGCATCACCACACACCATTAGAGCTTCAGCAAGTCCTTCTGAGATGGTAGCATCATCGAAACCACCACCTGAGAGTATAGCTTGTAGCCACTGAAAGAATATGTCAATTTCCTCAGTCCAACCACTCCGTCGCACTATGCAAGCTGCATGAAAAATCATAATCAGAAGGAAAGCGGAAAAGGAAAACTACCTAATGTGGGTATAAGCGAAATTAAAGGTCCAAGATGGATAATCTTCATTGAAGTTTGTAATATCTAGAGAAAAGACAATAGAGGAGAAGAGAAATCCAATTAAAATAGTAGGTATAACATATGTCAATCTACAAGACATCAAAGCTGAAACTCTGATGCAGCACGCCAGAAAGAACTAACTAAGTACTTTATTTATTTAAAATAAAAATAAATATCAGCCATATTATTTTCTCAGAAGCTACTTTGATACCTTAGCAAGCCACCTTTGACATTAATCTTTTGTCTTTCAGGTGGTACTCCAGTAAGGTCGTAGAGCTGGCACTTGAAAACATATGGGGACTGGCTAGTGTCTATTTCCACATTGGAAAACAATTCTTTTTGCCACTTTACACTTACTGCAAAAATGATATTGGAAAGCATCATTTTTTTGATATGGGAAAACATCATTAAACTTGTGCTGAAGTGGCATAAAATATTACTGCAAACAATACTATCTTATTTATGCGAACAATAACCTTATGCATGCGTACTTTCTTTTTCTGAAAATTTTTAACAATGTCGAATAACACCTTTTTGTCTTTTTATTTCCCCTTGTTCCATAGAACATGCCATCCTAGATAGATTACCATTTTTGCTTCTCATGAAATCTTATTATAATTGAATCATTTTCAAGATCCTTTGGCACATACAATTTCAGCAATGGGCATGGTGTTATGCTTCTTGATTAGAAGTAAAAATTCTATCAATCTAATTACAGTTAAGTTGAGAAGCATACCAAGTGCTTTTTTTGGACCAAATTATTTTATATGGCAAGTTAAGCATGTAAATTTGTTATCATGTGTTGTTTTCCATTCTACTCTTTGAATGGAGTTTCCTACACAAAGCTTGATGTGGTTTCATATTTTTGCAATGGCTGGGAAGAGGAAGCTTCAGATTACTTGTAAAGATAACTGTACTTGAATAAAATAAGAGGATAATAAATGGACATTAGGTCAATAGGGAGAATCCACCCCCAAGATCTAAGACCACCCAACAATTTACCCAACATGTCTTAATGAAAAACTACAAGATTCTTCAAAAAGTTCACTTTTTTCTTCTACCCCAAATCAAAGAGTCAATACTGATATTTACTTATCTCATGAGTTAGTAAGAAGCACCTAAATTAGAAACTAATACTTCAGTTCTTGCACATCATTAGTAATAATAATTTTATGTTAGGACTTCGATCTTTCAAAAAGTCAGTCCATCTAAATAATAAATAAGATCAATCTCCAATCAATAATAAGCGTATATACAACACACTAACCAAGAAGCAACAACAAACAAACACAAAAACCAATATCGAAATAAAAAATCTCAAAGGAAGCATCTTCAAATACGGCTCCTCGAAATGTTCACATAAAATTCAAAGCAGGAAACCTATTTCAAATTGAAATTAGAAATCTACGGGGATTGAAAAAAATAATGTTAATTGATAACACAATAAATTATCTAACCTGTCGGCATGATTAATTTATATTTCAGCGAAGGCAGGATCAGGAGGGGGGCTATGAGTTCTGTATGCCTGGAAGACTTCTCTAAGAGGGAGAAAATGAAAATGGGAAAGTGTGAGAGAGAGAAATGAGATGGGTGAAGAATGGAGGGGTGTGAGTTTGCGTGTGCGTGTAAAATTGGAGAGAGAAGAGTACTGAAAGTCGAGAGAAAAAAGAGGGGAGAGAAGCGTACGAGGGTTGCGTGAGAAAAAGGGAAATTGTACTGTTCATATGAACAGTGAAACCTACACACACGGCTCGACTAAAACGGCTCAAACAACTCGAAAACGGCGGCTTACTTGGTCATTCGTCTTAGCTACAGTACATGGCTAACTGCCTCTTTTATTTAAGTAGGAAACACAATAAATTATCTAACCTGTCGGCATGATTAATTTATATTTCAGCGAAGGCAGGATCGGGAGAGGGGCTATGAGTTCTGTATGCGTGGAAGACTTCTCTAAGAGAGAGAAAATGAAAATGGGAAAGTGTGAGAGAGAGAAATGAGATGGGTGAAGAATGGAGGGGTGTGAGTTTGCGTGTGCGTGTAAAATCGGAGAGAGAAGAGTACTGAAAGTCGAGAGAAAAAAGAGGGGAGAGAAGCGTACGATGGTTGCGTGAGAAAAAGGGAAATTGTACTGTTCATATGAACAGTGAAACCTACACACACTGCTCGACTAAAACGGCTCAAACAACTCGAAAATGGCGGCTTACTTGGCCATTCGGCTTAGCTACAGTACATGACAAACTGCCTCTTTTATTTAAGTAGGAAAAGTGGCATTGTGTTACTTTTTCATTTTACACATTATTTTTTACTTTCTAAAAACTTTTTATATGATTTTTCAAAACATTGTCACTTTTTTTTTTAGTTTTGTCATTTTTTCGAGTTTGTGTCGCTTTTTTGATTTTGTATCACTTTTTGAGTGTGCTGTCACTTTTTTTTGAGTTTGTGTCACTTTTAAAAAAAAAAAAGCGACAATTTTTATTAAGAAAAAAAAGTGACATTGTCACTTTTTCTTTTTACACATTATTTTTTACTTCCTAAAAACTTTTCACATGATTTTTCAAAACATTCCTAGGGTGTGTTTGTCACCCATTAGTTTTTAAAAAATGATATAATGAATAGTATTTTTTGGAGAATGTGTGGTTGAAATTTAAAATAACTTTATTGGTTTGTGTGTGGAATATTTTATTGGGTGAATGTGTGGTGAGTATTGTTTACTGTAACAAACAGAGTTTTATATAATGGTAGACAAACAAGGGCCTAATTTTAAGGGTAATTTTGTAAGTACCCTTTAACTCATAAAGAACTGCTCGATTCGATTCGAGATTTTTGCACACAAAAACTTCGCCAGTCAACATAACATAAACGTCAACGATCCTGTAACCTACTACCTTATTTCGAACAGGTACTAGAAAGTAGAATACGAACATTTCTTGGTTTGTGTTCAAAAAGAATTATTTTTCTCAATAAATTTTGGTCATGTTTCGCTGAGAAAGCAATAACCGCTAACCAGTTTATGCCTAATTTTTCATATAATTGATATTTAATAGAAAAAAGAAAGGGAAAAGAAAAAAGAAAACCAAAATGCCACTGGCTAGATTACTCCTATCCTCCTTGAAAAATCGGTCTGAAGAGTCTCTGCATATGTTCAAACGGTAATTTTTCATTCTTTTGATGGAATTTTTTTTTTGAGTTTTTATTTTTTGTCTTCGATGGTGATATACGCTCAATAATTACTCAGAAGGATTTAATCGTCCTGTGCTCCTCGTAGTTAAATTCACAACTCACGTTATACACGACATGTTATTTTTATAGGGTAGGGCTGAAGTCGCTTTGAATTGTAGAATGAAGCTGCAATACGGATAATGGCTACTGTAGTTGTGAATTGATGAGGGTTGACTGTAAATTATTTATTTGAGATAAAAGCTAGGAATTGCATTTACCTTGTTATTGAAATCTCAGAGAGTTCAAATACAAGATAGAGTTCAATATCTTGCAGATAACACGTTATAATTGAATTAAGGTTGGAGCCAAGCATGGGGGTGTGGTGAGTGATTCCCTTCAGCAGAAGCTCATTGTGGCTTCAAGGGAGTATGCTTACTGTTGATTTCCATTGTGATTTCATGCTAGACTGTTGTATGCTTGTAAGGATGAGAGATTTATTCTGCTAGCCTAGTTTAAAGTGCTTGAAGTTAAAAAAAAAAAAAAAAACTTATGTTAATTTTTGTTGCACTATAAAATGGTACATAGGTCAGATTCTGTTTCTGACATTTAAAAGAGTGAAAACGAAGATAAAAAAGATACATGGATAATTTTATGGCTTAACCGCGGCCAGTTAAAGAGGCTTTGTTTTCTATTTGAGACCAGAGCTGGAGTTTTTGTGCTGCTTTTGAAAAAAAGGAAAAAAAAAAAAAAAAAAAAAAATCTCCTTGAATGAGGCTCAGTTTAATATAGAACTACTTGTGCACATTGGAACAAATTGGTTTGTTAAGCCAAGGTAATTGACGAATTGTTAGTGTTATAGGAGAAAAGTCAAATATTTACAACATGTTTTATTTTATGTTACATTGGTTTGGATCTTGATGTGCTGCTTGACATTATGTGGTAAACATCGTGGATGTTTATTTGGTTTGCAAATTAGAAGCACATACGGTATTTCAATTCAGTCTGCTCTCATAAATAATGATGGGACATTTGACAAACCAATGTTTTACTGTAATATTGAATTGAATTTTTCTTGCTAATCTTTCTCTTTCTTCATAACCAAAAACAACCCTATTGTGTTTCTTACTACTAAAATCCAGATTAATGCTTTACTATGTTTCTTATGTAGGTTATGCTACACTAGGTAGTGCAATGCAGTAAACTTCTGCCTTCATTCTCTGAACTGAATGTTACTAACCATTTTGAGTGTAGGGGAAGAATATGTGAAGTGTGAGCTGTAACCATTTTTGGGCCATTTTCAGTACTTGGTTATGAATACATTCCTAGTGAATTTTGTACCGTTCTGTATTGCAATATATCATAGGAATGCGTTCTGTGTTTTCTGTTAATGTTTCATTTTGGTGGCAATTTTGAAGTATGCATGCCCTTGTGTACGAGGTCTCATAAGTTAGCACTGAGATATTTGACAAACCAGTTTGTGTAACATCAAATTCAATTTGACACATCACATAAAATAAGTCTGTTAGCAAAATGCAAATGAAAAGTGAAATTACACATTGAATTGTTCAGAGTTACTATCATTTGGTAATTCTCGTAACAAGCGAGCATGTATTTTATATTATTTATTTTTGAGAGAATTGGTATTCTTTCTGATGTTCTTCTCTCCCCTGACCTAATTTCATCTTGTAAGTTGTAACCAACATTTAGTTATATTTTTTCTATTGTTTCGTGTGTAGATTTGGTGCATCTAAGAGATTTTACTCTTCCAGCACAAGGTCAACGAGAAGCAATACACCTCCCCTTCCATCACCTAAACAGTCTACGTCCCCCAGCCCTTGGAGATCTCTTATTATTGTATGATACTATAATTCCATCATCCCTGGAGATGCTCCAGTTTCGCAATTCTTGTTCTATAAAATTTATATATGTCCTCTTATCCTTTCACCTTACCTTTTAAAGCTCTACTTCAGTTCTATTCTTGCAGCCTGGTTCCATCATAGCTGGAATTGGTGGTTTGGTTTTTTTCATTCACTATAATGATGAAAAGAGAGCGATTCCAAAAGGTGATTTTGTCATTTATAACTACTGATTTGATTGATTGGCTTTGATGACATAAAAGGTTTTCTAAGTACCATATATATATACAAAGTGTCTATTTGGGACGAACAAGTTGTTGTTAGTTCATGCTGAAGTAAAAGTTAGGGATGCTCTTCTGAAATGGTTTGTGACCTAGTATGAGATTACAGAATCAAGAAGCGTTTGAGTGAAGGGTGAAATCGTGTTGACTGGACTTTGGCTACAATTTCATGCAGCTTCCATGGGATTTTAACTGGTTGTAAACTTGTCTGTGATTGGCTTCAAAGTCTGGGTTATTTGTTACCTAAATTCTACTTGTGGTAGACATATATACTAATGAGTTGCTTTTGAGAGATAGGGGCTTTGATGACGATGTTGTTTGTCTAATTACAGACTTACAGTGTGCTTTTTGGGGATGAATGGATTGTACTTGATAATACTAAAAAAATAAAGAGAAGCTAAAATCTTATTTATTACACTCTTTAAGTTCTTTCTAGCAATGCATACCAACAAGCTCTTTTTTCTGTTTATAATTGAATCATTATTATTTTATGTGAAACAATCTGTCCTCTTTGGTTTTTCTCTTTCTTCTGACTAGCTGTGAATGTTATTAGTATCTTTTCAAGCATTTATCTTATTTACTGTTGGCAGCTGTTGTAAATACAGTAATTCATTATAATAACTTTACATTTTATGTGCGTTCTCACTGGAAAGTTTGGTGTCGATTGCAATCTTGCATCTTTGTGTGGAAATTGGACTGGGAAGGGGATTCCTGATATGTGCTCACGATGAAAATAACGTAAACTTTATGAAATTATACTGCAGCCATCGTTCTTTTGGCTTATTTCAGTGTGTTTCTGTAGGTCTATGTCAGTTTCGCCTGCTATATTCTTCTTGTAATACTTTTAAGGAATCCCATTTCTACTTGTAGTGCTACTACATGAAATAACAAATTGCTTCTGCTATCACATTATCAAAGAAGATTAAACTGAGGGATATAACATTGGTTAATAAGCAAATTGTTGGTTATTCTTTATAGAAATCAAATGAAATTTACATTGTATATTGAGAAACTGTCTTCATTTTATTTTATTTTTTTCATTTTTCAACTTCAATTAGGCCAGGGTGTAAAGTTCGAAAGAAGTGCGATTCAAGGGCCAATAATTGGTGGCCCTTTCAGCCTAATTAATACAGAAGGCCAGATAGTCACTGAACACAATCTTCTGGGGAACTGGGTTCTACTCTACTTCAGTTATACTTCATCTCCTGATGTTGGGCCAGTAGAGGTTCTAAAGATGGCCAAGACCGTTGAGATATTAGGTTTTACTAATCCATTTTTCTTTAAAATTAAATCGAACTGTTTTTGAGTTTTATGATTTGAGTTTTTGTTTTTCCTATTTTGATTGTAACAAGAGTCAAAGCAGAATCTCAAGATTTTGCCCATATTTGTCACAATTGATCCTCAGAGGGATACGCCTGCACAGCTTTGTGCTTACCTCAGAGGTGAGTTTGTTATTGACATGTTTTCTTGTACCCTTCCACAAAACTGTTAAGTCGACTTTGTTATTAATGAATAATTGTTATCAAAACCTATAATAATATAATTTGTAGAAACTCCTTTGCAATTGAGTTTTATGGAAGATGACCCTGAAATCGTCATTTTACATCGTGATATATGCTGCCTTCTTAATCATGATTAATTTTTGGGTGAGATATCAGTTGTGTGTGGCCTTGAGAAGGAAAGATATAGTAAAACAGTAATGTTCAGTTAAAAATATTAAGACTTGAAAGAGATCCACAGACTTTCTTAGCTGCTGGCATTTGTGTATATCTTGTCGAGGGGTTTTCCTTTTGTTAATTATCAAAGAAAAGTTTTTTTCTAATGCACTAAACATCAATTCTGGCAAATTATATTATTCTACAATTCATATTTGATAATACATGCTTCATGGAGAAATTATTTTCCAGCACCAAGGGTTATAAAAAGTACATTACGAGAAACCTATTGATTGATTTATTATTATTATTATGTTTGTTTGGATAAAAAAAAATTTTAGGCAGTTTTTTTCTCCAATTCAACTAGAATTTGGTAAAGCCCAATAAACATAGGTGAGTATGGTCACAGCTGCACCGACTTGAGCTTTTCATGCTCTTATCTCTTGTGTCTTATCTCCAGACGTGTTAAATCATTTTGATGGTTCTTTTGAATGTCTATTTCAATGCATGGCAAGAAGTATCTTTTCCCGAATATGTATAATATGGGTTGCACCATTTGGCGTTTATTTATTCAGTTGTAGTACTTATAAGCTAAGTTGTAAGTTTGTTATTTTCTATAATTAACATTTTCCATGCCGCTTTCTTTCTACATTGAGTGTAGAGTTCGACTCAAGGATAGTGGGATTAACTGGACCAGTTGCTGCTATTAGACAGATGGCACAAGAGTACCGTGTATTCTTTAAAAAGGTTGACGAAGAAAGAGATGATTATCTTGTTGAGTCTTCTCAAAACATGTAAAGTACAAGCCTCTCATGTCACTTTCCTCCAAGCTTCCTCATCTTGACAATTTCCTCTATTCTTTTCCCAATACATCTTTGCCATTTTGAAAAATTATTGTATGAATGTCATTATGAACAGGTACCTGATGAACCCGAACATGGAAGTAGTGAGGTGCTTTGGACTTGAATACAGTGCGGAAGAACTGATGGAAGCAATACTCAAGGAGATGAAGAAATCTGGAACTTAACGTTTGACAGAATGTGGCCTAAACTCAACAGGGTAGGTTTATCCTTTTCATATGTCAATCAAACAATTTTTTTCCTTCACACTGTCAAAAAATGTTAATTAGTGTGGAATTTGATCCAATTTTAATACAAAATGACACTTGGTACCTGCAGCAGCTAAGGTTCCTCATGTTCACTGTTCAATTATCTCCTTGAGTTTCCAATTACATTCACAGCCGCTTCATTTTTCCACATGCAATATGCATAGTGACACTGTAAAGCACCAGATATTTTGTCTCTATCCAGAAAGCGCAATCTTTTCCAGTTCTGCAAATGTTCAAGTTTTGGTCCGTTGTATTTTTCCGTAAGGGTGTAAGGGTGTGTTTGATAGGGAGGGAATTCCATGGAAAATGGAATTTGTTTTCTATTTTCCCACTTTTCTTGTGTTTAAATGTTTAATATACTTTTTTTTTAGACAAATGATTTTCCCACTTTTCCTCACACACTCACATTTTCTTGCTTTTCCTTGTTTTCCAATTTTTATTTTTTGCAATTGGAAATTTTTTTAGATATAATGATAAAAAAATTTATCACTTTTATTGATAATTTCTATGTAAAATAAAGCAAAACGAATGGTATTCGGTATAGTAAAAAAAATAGTAATTTTTTAAATTTTTTTTTGCCATTAGAACAAATTCTAGACCCAATGGTAAAACAAATCAACTTAATAGACAATTTCTATGAAAAATAAAGACAAAAGGATACCAATCTTTAAACATTTTTTAGATGGAAAATTATACCAATCAACACAATTAATTATAATTTTCAGTAAAACAAATTCTAGACAATTCAATACATTTGAATTCATTTATTTTTCCACTCAAATTTCATATTTGTAATCAAACGGACCCTAAATTTAAAGCGTACACATAAATTGGCTCAACCATTAAGCAAATCAAATGGCTGGCCAATGGTCCCGAATTTAGGGAATGTACCAAAAATGTTAAAACTTTCATTTTTTCTGATTTTTTTTTAACTAAATAAACCTTTATTGGAAAGAATTAAAAAATAAAAATAAAGTATTAAAGATATTTCTGCTTTTATGTTTTATTTTTTCTCGTTCTTGAAAATGTAAGAAATCATTTGTTTTTAGTATTTATTATCGATGTACACTTTATTTATGTACAATCAACTAGTCAAAGAAACTAGAGACATCCATACCAAGAAAAAGAAAGGAAAAAAAAAAACAAGGGTTTTGCTATTCGTCAAGGGCCATGGACTAATAGATGCGCCCCCTAGAGTGTGGCATTGTGACTAGCAAAACGCAAAAAATAAATCAAGACTCATTGAATTTTTCCATCTTAATCGGTAAAATCAAATCTTCGTATGGTCGATTTCTTATAAAAAGAAGACAATAAATTTCATTTCTCTATTGTCTAATTGTATTAAGGTGTTCCAGAAATACGACATGTTCAATATTTTTTCAATCTTTGTAAGCTGTTGCAAGTGCAATTTGAATCTCGAAAATATTCTAAAATGTGATATACTTTATATCGATTTTGCTATATGTACATTAAATTTGACATTATGTGAAATGACAGCTTTTTGTATATTGATTTTAATACAATTTTTTTCAATCAATGGTCAGATTTTATTTACATAAGAGACAATGTCATCCATAATGTAACACAAGAATTTACAACTAACATAATTTAGTATTATAATATTATTTAAATATTTAATTTATACTTGAATTTTGATTAGATAAAACTTGTACCTGAATTTTGAATTAGGAAGTTTAAACCATTGGTTTTTTGTAATTTCCACTTTTGAAATTTTCATTCCAGATAATACTCAAGGAATCTCCTGGTCATTTTTTGTGCTCGGTAGAATTCAATATACATTAATTAATGAAAACAATAAATAGCTTTGGGCAAAAAGTCAACAATAAAAACTTTAAAAATAAAAAAATTAAGATAATAACGTAGTTTTTCGTTAATGATACTTTAAGAAAAAATGTTTTGATAAAATATAATTTATAGATGCCGGGTGTTCATTATGGACACCCTTGTGTAAGTGGTGATGTACCACTAGAATAATTCATATATATATACATAAGTATTATCTAATTTTTTTTAAATATACATTTTTCAAAACAATTTTAATTTTTAAAATAATAAGAACAAAAATTTATTTATTAAGAAATGAGAACCTAAAGAAAAATATATATAAACACGTTTTATAAACAATTTTTTACATATACTTTTTTCAAAACATTTTTATTTTTTACAATTTAAAAAGAAAAGAAAAGATAAACCCTCCTTCTTTATCTTGACTTGGGACCCGCAACTTCAATTTCGAGTAGGTGGAGTTAAAAATTGTACATGAACAACTTGTTACGTATACAATTTTTTTTTTAAAAAAATTATAGAAGTATCAAAATAAAATAATGTGATGAATGTGGTGAAATTAAATATCATTTGTTTGGTTACATGCAATTTCGGCATATTTATCTTGAATTCGATAATTAGCATCTTCCCAGTCCTTCACGCACATTATCGCCTCCAAAATATCTTCTTTTAGTCGATTCCTAACCTCAGAGATAACCATTTTCCATGCACTAAAAGCAGATTCCGAAGCTACAGTTCTAATCGGAGGTATTAGTAGATCTTTTGCCATTGCAGAAACTACTGGCCATCGACGTTTGTTATTTTGCTAGAATTCAATGACATATTTTGAACTTTTACTAGTTGCTTTGTTAGTAGGCAAATGTTGACTAAAGTAATCAATTAATTCATATGGCAACGCATTTGGATTTTGACTACGGTTGGAAGTTTGAGTACATGCAGTGGAAGTCAAACTACTACTACTACTATAGGAACCACATGCATATGCAGTTGCATCAAATCTATACAGTGCATATTTTCAAATAAATTCAAAATTTCAGCGTCGTTGATGAGTGTTCTACACTCATGATATTTATGTCACTAAATGTGTTATTTTGTCATCCTTGAGAGAGTTTTATGACGTTTTAATGTATGTTTTGATATTGTGATATATATTGATGAAATGGAAGGAAATAAGCAAAAGTTAGCAATATTGGAGAAATGAGCTAAATTGTAAGAGATCTAAAGTTTGAGGACTAAGACGCAAATACTTAAAAGTTGTATCGAACCTCACGATGAAGATTTGAGAGTGCTCGGAGTCAATTGGATAAAGAAATACGTCAAGGGGATCAAATTTAATTAAAATATGATCACAAACCAATTTCCAACTGAAAAGTTATGTTCCAGAGTTTTAGTCCCATATTGAGACCTATTGTTGGCATAGAAAGTGATCGAATTGGAGAATGATGTTTGAAGCGAAGTTGTAGCTCTTTGAATCAGCTTTCCATAGCATCTTGAATCACCCCAATCGGATATCAGATGAAAAAGTTATAATATAAATACTGAAGGATGCGCAAAACAGAAAATAGAAAGCAGAACTGCAAGGCTGGCGCCGCGACGCCAGCAGAAGAAAATAAAACTGCATAGGTTGTGCCAGCCTTTGGCGCCACGACGCCGCGTATCGGGTAAAAGGAAAAATTAGGTTTTTAAAGAGGAATCCGGCCCAATCCACCTCCAACTCGTCTTGCAAACTTAGGGAATTATAAATACACTTTTGGAAGGCCTAAAAAGGGGTTCTTGACGGCTAGAAGAGGGAAGAAACACAAGGCAAAGTTCTTGAAGAAATTCATTGAAGAAGGAAAGATTGACACAAGTTAGAGAAGAAATCAAGCGGCGACAATCAGTTTTTCTAAACTCGTCTTTTTATTTATGTTTTTCATATTAAACTCTAAGTTGTCAATTATATTTATCATGAACTAATACTTTAGATCTAGGGTTTGATGTAATCAACTTGATACATGTTTTAACTCCTAATTATCTAGATCTTTTGGATTTTTCCATCAATTTATTTATGTTGTTTGAATTTAATGTTTTCAATTACTTGGCCAATAGTTGAATGATTTGATGCATGAATTTCGACACTCGAGAGAGTGAAATTTAGGCGCGATCTAAGAACAACATAACCTACATTTCGTGGATTTCGAGAGAAAGTACGGGTCTTTGAGGCTTATTCGAATTAAGATCCACGTGCACTATAATTTCTATATATTTAATTCGAAATAGAGATATTAGAATTAAATTGTAGAAATAAATTCTAGCTAGCACTCGAGAAAGGGGATATAATTAAATTAGGGTTCTTGCCTATAAATTAAGATAAATCTGATTGAGTTAATAATTTTATATGGAAAAACATTGTCGAAAGTGCGATGAAATCATTCCCTAGAATTTTATAATCTAATAACTTCGTTGAATTTTACATTTGTTTAATTGCCAATTTTAGATTATTATTATTAGATAAAAATCACAACATCATCACATTTTACTTGTCCAGATAAAGTGAAAATTACATAATTATAGTACTCAGTAGATATTAATATCAATCTATGTGGGTTCGACATCCTAACTTTTATACTATATTACAAAACTTGACACCGTACACTTGCAGCATAAATTCACGTTATAGAAAACGCGTGACAAGTTTTTGGCGCCATTGCCGGGAATTGATTTGAATTCTATTGATATTATTACCAACTAGTTTCTAATTTAATTTTAAGTTTCATTCATTTTATTTTTTGTTTTTAACAGCTTCTATGATCTTGTTTTCAGTTGTTTATGCGAAGGGCAAGAAACATCAACCTATTGCCTGTTGATCCTAAACCAAAACACACTTTTCGCTATCTAAGGGGTATACAAAGAAACGAACGTGACACAATGGCTGAACAAGAAGCAGGAGCGGCTAATGAGAATAATCAACAAAGAGCAAATGATCAACCAAGAGCTATTCGGGACTATGTCAGGCCAGTTGTTAATGAAAACTACTCCGGCATCGCACGCCCCGCTATAGCAGCAAACAACTTTGAACTGAAACCAGGGTTAATACATATGGTACATCAAAATCAATTTGGGGGAGCTCCGACTGAAGATCCAAATGCTCATCTGTGATCTTTTCTGGAAATTTGTGATACATTGAAGATGAATGGAGTTAGCGAAGAGGCAATTAAACTTCGACTTTTCTCCTTCTCCTTGAGGGATAAAGCCAAGACTTGGTTCCAGTCACTGCCATATGGTTCTATCACAACTTGGGAGGGATTAGCTCAGAAGTTTCTAACAAATTTTTTTCCACCCTCCAAGGTAGCTCAGTTGCGAAGTGAAATAAGTCAATTCAAACCTTCACATGATTTTAGTAATAAGTACGTGGAGTTCCATCTATGACCTACGTCAGTAATAAAGGTTTTTGTATCCGTCATCCCAAATTCTGCACAAAAATTCTCAAATCCTTGTTTTTTTACTAGGTGTACACGTGATATACATAAGTGCATTCCTAATTCGATTAATTTCATCCTTAACATGTTTTAAACCGTCTTATACTATTAAATTAAAAATATGCCATACACATCGAATATGAAATAAATAGCCACCGAAATCAAGATTAAGAACTCTATACAATTTATCGATAACAACTTTATTTATAGTAGCGCTGTCGAACGTAAAAAAATGAATTTTACTCTCATATTTATATTCTCGAATTATTAACATAATAACATTAAATATAGTTTAAGCGTTGTGTGGATACTCAACAATTTTAAAAATAATAATTTTTTTTATATATGACCAAAAGTGGGTCTATATAGTGTGCAGTTGCAGTCATATAACCCCTCTTATTAATCCCTTCCCACATATCTGAAATTAAAAATATCACACCTCCATATTTTTCCAAATTCGAAATCAATAGTTGCTTTGCATTAAGAAAATATGTAATTGTATCAGAACGAAGAGTATTTCGACTTACCCCTTGGTACCTCAGTTGAAGATATCTTCTGACGTAGTTAACGAAATGTTGGCTGTCCGCTATTGCTAGTGGCAACTCCGCCGCGGCAACGAACTTCACCATTCCCGTTCGAGCTTCATCCTCCGAAAACATCCATGTAGAAAGTGGCGTAGTAGTAACACCGACTTTTGGAGTACCAAATTGTAGTTGTGTTTGACCACCTGGAAGAAGCACATGTTTGGCCGAACATGATTTGTAGTGACGGTTGAGGTGGGTGGTTCCAATGCCTTTTTGCCATGCCACTCGTTGTTGGCAGTATTTACATACTGCTTTGGTTTCTCGAAATCCATCGACCACACTACCGGTGGGAACCAATTTGAAATGGTCCCAATATTTTGCCTATTTCTTCCCCTTTCTCTTCCCGCTTGCATTGGGAATATTTAATGTTGGTTCTTCATTTTGTTCCAAATCAATTGGAACACTAGCTGCAATATCAATGTCATCCAGATCTATGGATGACTATCACGAACATCGAAATCTTCAATATTTTTGGGGATTCGTAATTCATTGAGATCGGAGAATTCATTCTCAAATTGATTTTGGGCAAGTGTTTGTGTTTCGTTCTCCATACCGAACAAGTTCAACAAATGATCGTGATCATGAATCCATTTGTTATGAATAATAGAAATTGAATTTAGAAATATAGAATTAAGAAGTGAATGAAGATTATGTAGTAGTTGTCGAATGTAATTGTAAAATAATAAGAAATAATGTAAAAAAAGTAGAAGATGATTATAGAATGAATGAAAATGAATGAGAATGATATTGTTGATAATTGATAAATGGAGAATGTAAATTGTAGAGAGTATTGTATAGTAAATAATGAGAGATGGATATTGGTGGGAAAAAATGATTGATTATGGTGGATATTTATAGAGGAAAAATGTATGTGAAATTGAAAAATAAAATAAAATAAAATTATGGACCAAACGGTCACTGAACTTTTTTTTTTTTATTTTTAAATACATGAGCCACGAGCCCGCTCGTGGGCTCGTCTACACGAGCCGCTCGCCGAGCGGCTCGTTGGTTAGATGACCCAAGCAGGGTCGACTCGTGCTCGGACTCGTTTTTTGATGAGTCCGAGCGGCTCGTGGGTATGAATAGTACGAACAGAGCACCTGAGCTGACGAGCCGCTCGACCCAATTGCCACCTCTACCCATATAACAATTCCCAATTTTGTTGCTCTAACTGTAGAGAGTGTAGAGATACTATAATAACACGGGATCACTATGTTGACTCCTTACATTTTCCTTCGATTGTCATCCAATGAATCAAGACATGTATCACCAATTATTCTCTCTCTATTTCCATCCGAAGCATGCATTCCACTATTCCAGGCAAGTCATTGAGAAAGCCTATGCTCCTCTGCCTTAGAACATATAATTTATCTAAACATATATATATTAAAAAAAGGAATACCACTCATAATTAAAACAAGTAAACTTGTATTATTAAAACTTAAATTATGTCAATGAGGTCTATATGTAACGTCCATGTTTGGTCTCATTCTTTCAAAAACTCATTTTTCCAAAACGTATTTTCAATCATACATTCTTCCACAAAATAATATTACACGTAAATAAAAAAAAAAAAATTCATTATTTTTAACGATACATTCTCCAAAAAATCATTATTCCAAAACTTATTTTATCCCAAATTTTCATTAAACTCGATGTGTCAATTTATATTATTATAGTGTACTTTGAGCAAATTAAACATAACTAATTGTAGAAAATCATTTCACCATTAGTTCACAAGAGGATTTTAATTATATTAACCTTATTTTAGATGAAATAAGACTCAAAAAGTTGAGATGTGCAAATATGATGCTCAAAACTTGAAATAGAAGAGGCTAGTGTGATTTTTTTAAATATGAGGAGCGTTTTTTATATTGTCATAAAATTTTGGCATGTATAGATGGTTTGACTCCGTGATGAGTTATAAGTGTAGATATAGGGTCCATGTTTTATTTTTGCTTCTGTTTTTTTTTTTTTTTTTTTTTGGTAGAAAAGATTTTGGAGGAAGTTACCTTTATTTTTATTTGAAAACTAATTTTAAAAGAGTTATTTATTCCGGAAGTATTTTAAGAGTAAGTCATATTGAACCAATTTTCTCTAAAAGTTCGTTCGCTGGTGAGCGTGAGTCATACGTGGGATGCTCAAAGGTACCTAACCTACGTGAACTCCTCAATGGGGACATTCGCAAATCGACAAAAGAAGAAAAATCTCCATTCCACCAAATAAGGAGGGCTTGTCTTAATTTTTTATTTTGAGATCCATATTTCTTCCATGACCGAGTCTCTTGGAGTACCAATCAAAACAATAATTTGTTTTCTTCCCTTTTTAATTAAATTAGTGGACTAGTTTTTGACATTCAGATACCCCACCCACCTCTCAAAAACTTAACAAAAATATGAAAAAGAAAATGAGGGTTTAAATTGTTGTTTACTCTCTTTTCCGGATTTTTTTTTTCCCCTCTTTATCAAAATCATGCATTGGTCTCTCATTTCCATTGCTTACAGAGAGAGCAAGATTAGAGAGATTGTTTGGTTATTGGCAACTGCCTTCTCCAGGAGGCAGTGAAAAATAATCAAATTAATAATAAAAATCAATTCAATTCAAACATATTATTCCTTTTGTACAAACAATCTCTCTCTGTATATTCATTCTTTTGTAATGAATTTCATTTTTCTTTTTCCAAAATATGGGTGGGTCCTCTCCTTTTCTGGTGAAATGATCCTTCGGCATAAAAGTTTTCAACTTTGCTGTTTTTTCCCTTAGAAAAACCCCTTGGTATTCCATATATTCGTTCATTATTTGCATTACATTACAATAGCCAAGTTATTTGTCTCCGGGGAATTGTATTTGATATGGGAGAAATCTCGCCTGAGAAAAAATCAGGCTGTGGCCTGTTGAATGCAGTTTTTGGACGCCGGAGTATATGGCCTAGAAGATCAACATCCACAGGTTCTCTTCACACATTCGGTCCAAACAATAATGTGAACTTAGTCCAAAGCATGCCGGGTTCAAGAAGACAAAGTGATGGCTTTGAAAGGACTTCCACTTTGGATTCATCAGATGCCCCTTTGCATAAACAGGTTGACAGAATCATTGCGCGGCCAGGCCAAAACCAATCGAGATCTCCTCCCGTGGATCAGCAACGCCATCTCCCACCGGCAGCAGCTTCAAGAAGAGTGCCTAGCCAACAAGGCTACGGCCAAGCGCGAAAAGTGCCCCAAAACGGACTTGGCATATCTGGTGAGCTCGAGAGCATGATCTCCGATCATCAGCAATCAAAAGGTGCAGGTAAGTTAGTCCGTGCATCGTCCAGCAACGTGATGTTGCTTGGCAATTTGGGTAATTTGAGGCAACAGGGTAGCAATGGGAATTCAACAGCAAACAATGTTCTTGATCATCTTCCAAAAACTGCAAAAGAAGAGCAATCACCAGCTAATGGGAAATACAGTACTAGTGTTATGGGGAATGTAGTGAAGAAAAATGAAGAGCCTTCTCTTTGTCGTGCTATTTCTACCAGAATGGATCCTGAGCAATTGAAAATTTTGGGTAATGAAGATTACAAAAATGGAAGGTTTGCAGAAGCTTTGGCTCTGTATGATGCAGCCATTTCTATTGATCCGAATAAGGCTTCTTACAGGAGCAACAAAAGCGCCGCGCTAACTGCTTTAGACAGACTTCTTGAAGCAGCTTTTGAATGCAGGGAAGCAATTAGAATTGATCCATATTATCAAAGAGCTCATAATCGATTGGCAACCCTATATGTTAGGTAAAATTGTATAATTTTTTTTCTTGAGAAACCAATTTGTTCATAACTTGCAAATTTGACATTGTTGCATATATAATTCTTTGGCAGACTAGGTGAAGCAGAGAAGGCGGCATATCATTTCAAACAAGCTGGAGCAGAAGCTGATCCTGATTCAATGAACAAGGCTAAGAAAGTTGAAGTTCATCTGAACAAATGCGCTGAGGCAAAGAGGCAGCGAGATTGGAACGGCCTCTTAAAAGAAGCTACCTTTGCTATAGCAGCCGGTGCTGATTCTGCACCACTGGTTAGACATTTATTACCAGAACTTAATTAGATAACATATGCTTCTCTACTTTTATAGTTTCTAAATCAACTGAATAGTAATTAATACATAGTTTTTGTTGGTGTAAAATTTATGAAGATATTTTCCTTAAAAGCCGAAGCCTTACTGAAACTCCACAAGCACCAAGAAGCTGATGAAACTATGGCGAAAGGTCCAAACTTTGACATCGATGAATGTATTAAATTCTTCGGCCCTATTGGTAGTACAAGCCTGTTACTTGTTCATGCTCAAGTTAACATGGTTGTTGGCAGGTTAGTGTCTCATCTTTTTTACTATGGCAATCCCTAGAATTTCATTTTTATTCTCCGAATTTCTGGCTTGTCTTGTTATTTTGCATATTTTTCCAAGTATCAGTTGTAATTTCTTGGCAACTGGTCTATGATCAGAAGATTTATGTAATATGAACAGTATATTTTCAACTATACCGATTAGGAAAAGTGATCGTGGTCTAATATACAGGTTTGATGATGCTCTGACCTCTGCTCAACGAGCATCTAGGTTGGATGCGAACAACAAGGAAGTAAACACGATATTGAGGAGGGCGAAGGCTGTGGCATTAGCTAGATCAAATGGCAATGATTTGTTCAAGGCAGCAAGATACTCCGAGGCATGTGTTGCATATGTTGAAGGGCTCAATCATGATCCATACAATGCAGTCTTGTTATGTAACCGAGCTGCCTGCAGGTCCAAACTCGGCCAATTTGAAAAAGCAATTGAGGATTGCAGCGCTGCCCTAGGCGTTTGCCCTTTTTATAGCAAGGCTAGATTAAGAAGAGGCGATTGTTATGCTAAGGTAGCTATAAGTCATGTTAGCACGTGTACACAAGTCTGATACGTGTGCACGCACAAGAAAATAATTTTTTGAACGTTATGATCTTTTTTGCTGTAGCTGGAAAAATGGGAAGCATGCATCCAAGACTGTGAGATGCTGTTAACAGAAAATCCAAATGATGAGATGGTAGGGGAACTCTTGAAGGAGGCTCGAGCTCGAAGACTGTGAGGAAGCCAAGACACAAAAGGCGGGGCTAGTGACTGGATTGAAGCCGTAACAAGTTGGCCGTGAAATGTGGAAGTGCGGCACCCACCGGATTCTGTACGAAGTGATTGCATAAACTTCTGTTCTGATAGATGGAAAAAGAAATGGATAGAGGGTTTGCTAGGGACCATCACAAGATTGAATTGAAGAAAAGGATAACTGATTGGGTGAAACGGTAATCAACAATGATTGGGATTGTAAAATTTTTGTAATTATTTTTAGTTTGAGATGCTTGAAACAATTCATTGAAATTAGTCAATTGTTACTTTTGTCCATAATTTGGTGCCTAAAAAAATTACTTTTATCTGCTAATCTATCATTCTACTGTGATCATAAGGAATATTCAAAATTTCTTCCCTCCCAAGTTGTTTAATAAATAATTACACTTTTAATTTAATGATAAACAATCATAAGTCGATTAAGTGGCTGTTTAACATGATTTTTGAAAAATCGAAAGCTGCTTATATAATATTAAAAAATTGTTTTTGAATATATTTAAATTTTCTTAAAAGTGTTTTTTCACCTGAAAGAGCACTTAGAGAAAGTTGATTTAAAGTGCATTTTTAGGAAGTTCTTTGACAAGTAGAACAAAAGTAAAAGTCCTATCGAATGGGTCCTAAGAGCGATTACATATTAAACGGGTAAAAAGTACTTAACATCTCGAGTATGATGGTCCAAAAAGATTTTAACTTTTGTAAAATGAACGGGGTAATTTGTCTGAATTATATAATTATATGCCGTACAATTTTCTACATGATATTTATACTTGCTGCTTATTTGTTGTTGGAACTTTTATTAACCACAAAAGCCATGATTACAGAAAAAAAAAAAATAAAAAAAAAAAAAATTCTCTTGGGTTAAATTTGAACTTGTCTTTACTTTTTTTTTCATCCTCGTGGCATAAAATCTACATATTTCCGATTATGTTACCTATGCTTTTAAATATTTTAACGGTTATTATTAAATTTAACAAAAAACAATTGTTCCTTGTTTTATAACGTGAATTATATACTAGAAAAACAATATTCATTTGGGTAAGCCCTGTTTGATGATAATTATTTTGAGAAAATAGATTTTTGAATAGTGATTTTTAAAAGAATGTGTGGTTAAAAAGTATGGCAAAATTTTGAAGTCACGTGCAAAATATTTTATTATGTAAATGTGAATGAAAATAAATATGAGAATTAAAGAGTTGAAATAATGATTGTCGAACAAGAAAACTAAGATTATGAATCTCTATTATTATACCACCTATATGAGTTTATTAATGATAAAACTTACAAGAAATTTATCAACTTTTTAAATGGTCAAGTTTCAATTTTAAATACACGTTTAAATAGACTCGCGACTTTTATCAATTTTTTAACTATATATTTCATCAACTTTTATCAAAACCTGCTAAAGTTTTAACCAAATAAATTATCGAATAACCGCTAAGAATCATTCTTGTTGACGTTGAAAAATAAATAGATAAATTTCAAGTCAACTTAGAGGATAAACACCGATTGCTTAATGTATAATCAATATGATTAGAATAGATAATACAATAGTTCCTTTCCTTCGTTGAAGAAGATATTTGAAATATGAGAAAATATGAGAGAATTTGTAATCTTCTTGGTCCGTGTTGTTGTCTTTTTTTTTTTTTTTTTTTTCTTTTTCCTTCTTCTATAGGAGGAAATATACATGCATTATGTACTTTGTGTCTTGTCATTGTAATTTCAAGCTCAAGAAGTATGCTTGTTGGTGCAATTAGATTGGCCACTGAGCTCGGTTTGTCAGATCATTATGAATTAAATCTGTGGGTGATCCCGAGTAATTAATGAATTACTTAGAGGAGGAAGCTAAAGTTTTTTATTAGTAGATTATGTGGGCACTGTGAAAACCTTTCCACGTGTATTTCACTGATTGATGTGTTATATATTTTGTCAGTGATCTTTAATAATTATGTTTCCTTTAACCTCGATAAATTACACAAACTTTTGGTGCAAGTCAAACAAAAGTCAAACAATAGTTGAGCTGACTTTCTTTCCCGAACTCACGTTCGCACATACTCGTCACATATAAGAAGTCGGATTTAATTGACCTCAGAGGTCGGGTGTCAACAATACTTATGAGTCCTGAAAAAAAATAATGCTATTTGTGATCGTCATCACTATGTTTCTACATAGTGACATTAAATGATAAGTTAAATTAAATGACTTTACTAAGGGTCCGTTTGATAAGGGTGGAATTCCATGGAAAATGGAATTGATTTTCCATTTTCCAACTTTGTTGGTGTTTGATATGCTTTATTTTCTTGGCAAAACGTTTTCCACCATTTTCTAGGTACAACCATTTTATGCACAAAAACTTGATTTTGTTTTCCCACCTATTTGGTGGGAAAATATTTTCCATCTTTTTTTTCTTTTTTGGCAATGAGAACAAATTATAGATACAATGGTAAAAAAAATTTCACTTTTATTGACAACTTCCATACAAAACAAAGTCAAACGAATGATATTCGGTATGGTAAAAAAAAAAATTCAAAAATTTTTTTTTTCAAATTTTTTCTTTTACAATTGGAACAAATTTTAGACCTATTGGTAGAAATAATTATCAGTTTAATGAACAATTTTTATGTAAAACAAAGTCAAACGAACATCAACTTTAAAAATTTTCCAGGTGGAAAATTATACCAATCAAACACACTTATTTAACAATTCCCTGAAAAAAAAGTTCTAGGCAATATTTTCCCTGGAATTCATTTTCTTTCCACCCATTTTCCACCCTTACAATCAAACAGACCCTAAGTGTATACTGGGTTGACACCCTGGTATACAAACCCCCTCACAAGAAAGGGATCACGATTTTTATTGGTTGTGAGTCTCCTCTTGTGACAAGGTCTGTACACCGAGGTGTCAAACTCGATGTACAAATGATAAAATCCTAAATTAAATGCAGAGAAATGAAACTTATATTATCGGACTTTTTGTTCAATATCGTCTAAAGATGACAATAGTCTGATGACAAATATCATAACCCTTCCAAAAATTATGTAAAAATCACGAGATGCACGTACAAGTTCGACTGGAGCTGCGCGAATTGTCTAAACTAATTATTATTTTCTAAAATCAATGAGGTTGATGAATTTTGGGCTGATGCGTAAGTTTCTGTTCAGTGTAAAACATTAATTTTAGTATTTATGAATAGAATATGGTAATTAACATAATAATAGTATGATACAACGAAATTTAAAAATGGGGATGGACAAACCTTCCTAATGGAACCGAACGGTTGGATTTCATTCTTCGTAAGTTAAATACCCAAACGAGTATCATAATTGAGAATCGATAGATTTGGTTCTAATATCGATTCTAGATTAAGAACCAAATAATTGAATCTCTCTATTTTTTAAATTTTTTATATTAAATAAGCCAAAATTTTTAAATTTTTTTCCAACAAACTATCATTTTTCTATTTTCAGCCACAACCCAACTTTATAATTCAAATTTCAAAGAATTAAATTTGAGTGACCTAAGTTTTTCTCAATCATTCCGTCCAATTATGTTATTTTGTAAGAGTTAAGATTGAATATGTCATTAGTTGAATTAATATAGTGTTTTTGTAATATTAAAAAAAATTATTATATATACGGAACCGAATGAAATCGAATCGAACATTAAATTTGGACATGACGATTCCAGTTACTAAATACTCGAAAAGGAATACGGTCAATAACTCAATTACATAATTTGTTGCTAGATTCTCATATAGGAAAGACTAAACGAGTTTTTGTTTATTATTCCACTTTGTAGTTGCAGTGAATGTTCTCAACTTTTGCTCATTTTTATAATTATGTTCTCAACTTTTTTTTTTTCCAGTCATATTTCAACCCCAAACCCTACTTTAGTTAGCATGTCTTGTTCCAAATAGTGTACAAAAATAGCTAGACATAATTTTGGAAAAAAAATAATTATAATAAAAAAATGCATTAATTAATTGAAGGTTAAATATAAAAATGTGACGAAAAAAGTTGAAGATATAATTGCAAAAATGGGCAAATTTTGAGGGCATTAATGCAATTAATATGTGATGGTGTTAACAAAAACCAGGTGTGAATATAAATATCCTAAAGAAAATCCTAGTTAATACTTGAAGTAAATTACATGAACCTTCCAAGAGGTTTCTAACAATTTCTGTAACACCATTTTCCTTTTAAAATTTCTTAACTTTTATTTTAAGTTTCGAATAACGCATAGTCTTCATGAGATTTATGAAAAATTCAGAGACACCCCTTCATTTTCAATTAATTACACAACCTTCCCTATCTCAAGATTTGAGTAACACATACTCCCATTGAGCACTTTGTCTTTCATATTTACTATATATTTGATAGAAATTAAAATCTAGATATTAGTCTAAATCAATAATTAATTTTAACTATATATTTCATGGGACTCATAATATTTCAACTACATATTCGTCACATTTTATAAAAAAATTACTAAAATTCTGATTTTAATCCTCACGACACATGGTTTAGTATAATAAGAATGGTAATGCATAAAATGCGATTACGATCTTTCTTCCATTCTATGACTTCTTTAGTAATAATGTAATACACAAAATTCCATTTTAACACTCATAACTAAATCAAAAAACAAAATAATATGTAGAGCATCAATTCTTAAAAAATGCTACAATATTTAATTAATTTAAAAATTATACTGAAAACACAAGATGGAGGGATTCTAGTTGTGATTTGTCATAAATGGGTACTTGAAAAATTGATAATTGTAAGCATATTGTTTTCTTATTTGAAGGTGATAAATAAAAAGATTATATTTTTCAAGTATTTGTAGAAATTTGACAAGAAAATGAAGTTATTAAATGATTGATCAAATGGAGTTAAAATGAACATTGCAAATATGTTACTTCATAAGTATTTTGTTGTGTTTTATACAGAGTGGTTGATTTACATCCAAAATGAAAATTATATTATTTTGTTTTTATTGGGATATTATTTTGACCGTGCTCATTACTTCACTATACGTAAATTTTTGTTAATGTATTTTTGAAGAACGTATAGTCTAAAATAATACATTGATGTTAATTTGGTCGAAAGTGTTAGTTGAGTATATATTTTAGATATTACATTATTATTAAAGGGGCCATAAAATTGAAGAAAGTTCGTAACGATATTTCATGCATTATCTATGTTATTTATGCTTATATGTGAAAGAAAAGTGATCAATGGAGGTATGTGTTATTCATAACTTGAAATAAGAGAGGTTTGTGTAATTTTCGAAAATAAAGGGCATGTCACTAAACTTTTTATAAACCTCAGGGGAGGTATACTTTATTCAAAACTTGAAATAATTGAAGCTCGCGTCATTTTTAGAAAGAGAAGGATGTCTCTGAAATTATTATAAACCTTAGGAATATGCATTATTCAAAACTTACAATAATGAGAGTTTGTGGAATTTTTAAAAAGAGATGAGGGTCTTTAAAATCATCATAAACCTCTGGAAAGATATGTGTAAATTGCCCTAATACTTATGAATAAATCAATCATTAGACTAGCCATTTGAATTATTTGGTTCTAGCATAACCTTGACAGCCATTATAAAGAGATTTATTTATTTATTTGGAGAAAAATGAGTGTTAAAATAATAATTTTTTTGAAAAATGTGTAGTTAAAAAGTAGAAAATATTTGAATTTACGTGTAAAATATTTTATTGTGAGAATGTGTGATTGAAAATGAGTTTAAAAAAAAAATGTCAAACGGGAGCATAATCAAACTCTAGCCCATTGCATCTTGAACATTTGACCTAAGGGTCCATTTAATTGCAAGGTGGAAAATAGGTGGAAATAAAATATTTTACAGGGAATTTTTTTTTCTAAAAATTATTTTACTGAAAATTGTAATTAATTGTGTTTAATTAGTATAATTTTCCATGGAAAATGTTGAAAGTTTGTTATCCGTTTGGCTTCGTTTTTTTATGAAAATTGTCCATTAAAGTGATAATACTTTCTACTATTAGGTCTATAATTTGTTCCAATTATAAAAAATAAAAAAAAAATTGAAAAAAAAATAATCATACTGAATACCATTCATTTGACTTTGTTTTGCATGGAAATTGTCAATAAAACTGAAATTTTTTTTACCATTGTGTCTAGAATTTCTTCCAATTGCCAAAAAAAAGCTGGAAAATATTTTCCCACCAAAATATCAATAATTTATTTTCCTAAAAAATGTGAAAAATTTAGAAAGTTGGAAAATATTTTCCCTGAAAAATTTCGCCAATCAAACATTACAAAAATTGGAAAATGGAAAATCCATGGAAAATCCGGCCTATCAAATGGAGCCTAATAATATTTATTTTTCTTGCGTGAGAATTCTTGATTCTTCAAACATAACATCACCTTATATAAATAACTGAAATATGAACTCTACTACATGTACATGAATTCTGTACAAATCTGTATATGTATTGTAAGTGTTATGCCCTAAATTCAATCAACTTTGGATATAAGCACTTTTAATATATATATATATATATATATATATATATATATATATATATATATATATATATATATATAACAAATGCATATTTATGGTAAGATCTATTATTTAATTGAATTAATATTATAATTAATTAAATAATAGAATCCGTAGATTCAAGTTTTGGTGATTTGTTAATCACAAGGAGTTGTGATTGTGAGATACAAATTACATATGATTGAATCTTAAATCGTCCATGGTCGTATGGAATAACGAGATACGGATATCGTTATTACGGTAGACCATCACGTGTGACATTTCTTACTTATGAAGTAAATAGTTGATCTCACAAACTAAAGTGTGGTGACATTTAAATGAACACGTGAATGTTTTGTTATAGAACAAAACATTGGAGACCCGCTGGAAGATTCCACATGGATAATTATTAATCTCTAATGTTCGGTTGTTTTGTTATAGAACAAAACATTGGAGACCCGCTGGAAGATTCCACATGGATAATTATTAATCTCTAATGTTCGGTAGTGGAATTGGTCCTTTGTAGAGATGACAAAAAAATCCGCTCCGCCTCGACGGGGCCCCGCCCCGAATGGGGCAAAAAAAACCCTCCCCGACGGGTTGGCGGGGCGGGGATTGCCTCCCTAGTTAAAAAAAAATTGAACATTGTTTGTTTTCATTGTTTGGTTTGGATATTGATATAGTTATTTTAAGTATTGTTTGCTTTGGATTATAAAATTTTGAATTTGTATTTAATTGGAAATTTTGGTTTAAAAAAAAAACCCCCCTAAATGGGACATTAAAAGGGGAGGCCCCGCCCCGCCCCACCTTACCCCGTCAAAGGCGGGGCGGGACGGGGGTGCCCCGCCCCGAACTCGTCCCATTGCCATCACTAGTCCTTTGACTTGAGGTCATCATAGTGCCTTATATAAGGACAATCATATTTTGGTGATATTTGATGTTACTCTAACAAGGGTCGTTAATACGACATCGTTCGGGTATGTCAAGAATCATATGAAGGTTGTGAATGATCAATACAGGATTCGTCACTCTTAGATAGTAAGAGATTATGATCTACATTTTGATCCAGTTAAGTTGATAATGAAATCCTTGGCCAATGTGAACTCATAAGTCGGAAAAGAGTTTTCGACTTACATTGACTTAACAGTAGGATAAAAGATATGATCGATAATTGAGATTGACACATATCCATATCACGTAATTGATCGGATCATATTGACGAAGTGATTATAGTTTTACAGTAAACGAACAAGTTTGGTTTTGTCACACCATGTGACATTTCTCGTCACATGTATTGCCCGACACATTGCTAGATGTCAATTTGGGACAACGGATGTGAATTGATGATAAATTAAAGGGGTATTTTAATTTATCAATTTTGATTAGATCAAAATAATAATTCACGTCGTTAGACATTGTGATCGTGAACCTAACGAGCCACACACAAAAGAGAACCAGAAAAATGACATTTACCAATTAATTAATTGGCAAGTGTTGGACACTTAATTAATTGAGTTGCTTATTAATATGTCCGAATTAATTAATTAGATTAATTAATTCATGGACTGAATTTAATTAATTTGATTAATTAAATGTTGGACCGGGTTAAATTTAAGAGACGGGCCAAGCCCGTTTGGACTTATATTAATAGACTGCTAGGGTTTGAAAAACCTAATGAAATTTTCATTATTCTTGCTAGCACGAGAAAAGAAAACCCTAGCCACCATTCTTGTTCTCTGTGTGGATCACAATTGGAGGTTGGACAATTAGATAGCTTAGATTGTAGATCGTGATCATTCCAGCTCGAGAATCAGCAAAGGAGTTTGCAGAATTCATCAAATGTATTATTTCTATCACAGTTTCTATCTAAATACAAAGCAGATCCTTGTTTGGGAATCGAAATTGTTTTACTTCCGCTGCGCATGGCTAAGTAGGTTCCTAACAAGTATGTCAACTGTTGAATTATTAACAAACTCACTAACAGGCTCATCGTGAAGCCGTTGGAGAGTTTTCTATCGTTAAGTACTACATTATAGGCACATCGTGGACGTAAATAATTGAAATAATATACATACAAAAAATAAAATGATAGCAATGGAATGTTAGTCTTTAGACTTCAAAATTTTTATTTCCTGATAATCAAAGCTCAAAGAGTTATGAGCTAGTCCATGCTTCTTTCAACATCATCAATTTGAAGCATGGAGACCATCTCATGCTTTTAGGAAAATGCAAGCATATTTAATAAATAAATTACATGTTATGTTTTTCATTTATATTTTATAACCTTATATAAACCTACTTGAAGATCACATTGTATTGTTTAACTTGTAGTACTAAGATCAACTCTTAGATTACTTTGGTACAGACGTTACCAATTTTAAATCAATATTCTTGTGATGGAATTCATAATAAAGAATTTCGCGCTAAACTTGGTATACATCGAAGTAGCTATTTATTTTAGAAGCATTGCAATTTCAGATTCTTTTGGAAGGTAACGATAATACTGAAGTAATCACATATGGATGACTTATATTTACTGGAAGATTCAAAGAAAATATTAGTATAAACGACAATTCATTATTTACCAAAACATGATGCCCAAAAAGGGCATTTTTGTGCCATGTCCTTTCACATTTATTTTTGCCTTAATACCATTTATTGCAACCTCACTCACACTCTAGTGGCATATGATAATTAAAATATAAACCTGCGTTTCTTGTCATCGGAATCAGAATCGTCAATCAGGCGTTTCTTGTCATCGGACGAACAATAGTCCCTGATGGCAGTGAGTTCATGGGGTGACCTATCAGTGGCTAACCACTGTTCTACAGTAAAATTTACCTGGGTACAACTCTTGTGAACCCCAGTGGTGGTCACCTCCACGTAGTTAACGTACCACCCGTGGTGTGGGCCTGACCCGTCGGAGGTGAGGTTCATCGAACAAATCGGTCCAGTTAAACATGGGCCTCTCCCACTAAAGATATCCAAGTTTCCCCTCTCAAAATAGTTGTAATCTGTGCCCATAAGACCACCCCATGTCTCGATATTGTTGATTCTAATTCCATAGTCATATGCATCATACAGAGTCAAGCTGATAATCGAATCAGTGCCAGCCCTGATGATTGAGCCGGTTCTTATATACACCGTGTATACACAATCTGGATCATCCTGTATTTTTAAATCAGAAAAGAAGACAGATATAAGAATTAGAAAGATTGTTAATTCGAATTCAACGTGCTAAACGTGTAGCTAGTATCGGACCGGTTCGAGTAAACTAGATTCGGAATAGTAACTTACCGATTTACAGATGGAGAAGATGGATATGAGGATAAAGAGATGAAACCAAAGGTTGAATCTTGAAACTTCCATGGCTTCTCAGGATTTTCTGTATAATTTTCTAGTTCTAACTCTAAATACACGTATCAGTTTTGTCAACTGATAAATACACGAGGGAATGGACCCACCAAGTCACTGTGAACCATTCATCTTTGAAAGGGACCTGGTTTTTGAATGAAATCACCAGCTGTCCATCATTTATTAAAGAAAATAGGCAGGCCGATGGATAAAGCATTGAAAAAATATATGAAGGCCACCTAACAGAGTTTAGGTGAGGAATTGGGAAAATTTTATGTAAAAAACAGTTTTTGTGTGCTTCATTGACAAAAGGATTTGGACAGCTTGATTTTTTATCGCCACGTTGAAGTTTTAAGAGAAACTTGGAGACCTCGTTTTTCATACTGTGTCATTTTGTTCGTTTGTTTGCTTCTGTATTCTGATTGCTTTCACATTGTGCTTTTGTTTAATATTTGTAGGGTAAACATCAATCTAGTTTTCTATTTTGTTAGTGATTATAACTTAAACTTGACATGGGGGATGGTACTAAATTCATTTATTTTATTTAAACTAGTCTTTTGTCCTTGCATTATTTTTTAGATAATATTAGCGTACTGAATGTTAAGGTTCGACGAAAGATACATGCATATTGAAAGATTAAATTCAGAAGCATGTAACTGCTCTGATAATAGTGGAGTTTCCAATGAATCTTCATTACTCTGATTTAATGCATATTCTCCTTGATGAGTTTCAATGCTGCTTGGAGAAGATTGAAAAATTCACGGACCTACGAGAGAAAAGCAATGATATTTAGCCTCACATGAGTTGCAATTTCAGTTTAGGTGACGCTAGATGATATGCTAAATGAATGTTGTAATTAGATGAACAATTTAATTCCTCTTATCATTTAATGTCACGTTGACATTACCTACATTGGAATTGCAACCTCAGTGGGACTACATTATTCAAGGGGAAAATATCATTAATGTTGTCAAATCTAGACAGACAATATATCTAGGAAAAATAGGACTAAATACGCATGGATCTGGTTTCTATTTTGAGTTAGGAGAGCAAGGGTGGAGCAAATATTCTACTTTCAATAATAACAAAGGTAAGAAGAACCAAATGGTAGTAGTCTCTTTATTCTAGAGTAAAAACTTTGTAAGAAAAAATTTAAAATAAAATGGTTGGAGAAGCGGTAACTTCAATGTAGGTAGTGTCAAGGGAAAAAAAATAGTAGAAGTGAACTTGAAACATTCTTTCATCGTTTTAAATTTTTCTCGTCTACGTGTGTAGAGTGAGACAATAGCTCTACTATAACAAGTTCTAAGAACAGACAAATAAAGAAGCCACGCCTTCTGCATAACAAGGTTGTAGTCCGGTAACTCATTGTACGAGCACTGTAAGTTCTCGCCATTTGCATTAATTTCAACCAACTTAGCTTCAAGTTCACGAAGCTTAACCAAAAATGCACCCAGATTCAGAATAAATAACTACCAAGAAAACTCCAATTGGAGGGTCAAAAGTATCCAGACGTACTTCCAGGTCAAAGCTATAGCAGTGGCAATGGTGTCAAAGAGCAGCTAGAACCAACCAAATTTAGGATGCCCTAGACATTGATGATTGTGCCAAAAAGTGTGTCACTCCACTGCTTGGAATAAAAATAATGCACTGCTTTCCAGTGCAGTTCTCAGCGATTATCAAGAACCACCTGGCAATGCATACCTGGCCACTATTTCGAATTGTCCAATTCTAAGTTCATTAGTTGACTGGTTAGAACAATCCTCTAGAAGTTCCCAACTTGTACATGACCATTGGTCTGATTTTTTAGTCACAGTGTGCTATGGTAACATTGTGTAGAGTTGAGTTGATCAATCAGAAATAATCTCATAATCTACCAAACCATTATTACTCTATGAACTGGCCACTACGAATATGGTCCTTTGTCAAACGAGAAAATCTGTATTATACTTCCCCGAGTTGAATATCAAAGAGCACAGCCTAATCTAAAAGGGATATGCTACATTTACAATGTTGGATTACAACCTCTCACAAGAGGGTGGGCCCCGCGATTAAAATAATAGTGGGCCCCACCTCCCTTGTGAGAGGTTGTAATCTAATATTGTAATCGAACATTGTACAAGGAGCATTATTGAATCTAAAATATTCTATTTGTACCTTCGTTCATTAACTTACAGAGAGAAACAATGTCACGACTGGCACAAAATGCCCTGCCTCTACCCTTTAAGAATTTCAAAAAATACTAAAGTTAATCACAGCATAAGCTAATAGAAGACACAAAATGGAATACAAGTCAATCTCCCAGAAGTAATGAAAAAGAAGTACCAGTAAATGTGAATTGTGAAAATATAATACCTTCAAAACCACAAACCTAGGGCGTGTTTGGTAAAGATTAAAATCGGATTAAAATTGAAAAATTAGCCATTATTGTTGACTTTTATTTGACGAGTGGGACCCAATCATGACTATATTTTCAATTTTAATTGAATTTTGAGCTGTACCAAACAAGCTCCTAATGTTAGGGTTATCTTGAATTTAATCTTGAAATCATGAAGCTTGAAGTGAAAATCCTTGTTCTCGCCTTTTTGTTAGCTCTTCAATGTGTTTTTCTCCCAAAGAATGCATAACCTTAGGTTTTGGATGAATTGTGACTTTTATAGTTGTCCTAGAATCATTACCATATCGAATAAGGAAACCAAAAATTTCACGCCGGATTTGTTTCTTGCAATCGCAAGGTAGTCCCTCATGCGATCGCATGGGCCAAGTAAAATGCTCCCAAAAAGGCTCTGTTGAAGTTTGGGCGATCGCAAGGTAGTTTACCATGCAATCGCATGGTTTTCATGTTTTTTCTCGTCGGACAGCTTTTGATATTTTGGTCATATCCTTCTCTTTCTATATTCGATTGAGGTGATTCAAATTGAGTTAGAAAGCTTATTCAAAGGGTTACAAATCTTCCAGAAGTATAAATCTTCAAATTCGAACATCGTCTATTACAAAAATTGGTCTCAAACTAAGACTGCAAATTCGAAGTATAACTTTTTTGGCTGGAGGTTGATCTGTGACAGTACTTCGATTATATTTCATCCCTTTAGCTTCTTTCCTCACCCAATTGATACCTAGAACTCTCAAATCTTCATCGTGAGATCGACACAACTTTTCAATAATTGCATTTGAGTCCTCAAACTTTGATTTTTGCTTCATTTAAGCTCATTTTTGCTTGTTTTCCTAATTTTCCCAATGTTCATCGTTGATGTCTTGTAAACACATATTACATCGAATTAAGCTATATTCTACATATTTATCGATAGTTATCCATGTTTGTGAACCGAAATAAACGTGTAAAAACGCTCTTATCACGTGTATTTGCAAAAAGTCCATTTAAATATTAAACATAACTTAAAATACACCACCTTGCACAATGATTGTTATGCCAATACTCTGGTCAACATCAAAAACAACAGTGAACTATTGGTCTAAATTTGTCAATAGAGCCAATTGAAAAACTCAATACTATTAACAACCTTGGACACAATCTTCTTAAATTCGAAGGAAAAAAAATGCAACCAAATAATAGCACACTAAGGTGCAATGCACTAAAAAACGCTTTACTGTCAACTGTGATTATATAACACACCACAGTAGTATTAAGGACATTGAGCATAGAGGGTCCGTTGAGAATTGCATTTGTTAAATAAGCTTTGCCCTCAACAAGTACCTGAGAATTATTCAAAAGAAATGAGTTCACATCAATGTGTGCTGGTCTCTATGTGGTATAAATTAAACATGAAAATGATGATCGATAATTTAAATGGAAAAGGGTTTAAACAAGAGATTGATTTCCCTACCAAGTTTAAGACAAGTCGATTTTTATTTTTCATATTTCTGACACCTGAGTTTTCATCATCTACATTTCTTTGAATATTCAGTGCAATGATCTCCAAGCAGGTGACTATCTTTAATAGGATTATTATGGGTGGCAAGGCATTCTGAGTTGCAACTCATAAGTCATTTCTAACATAAGCAAGATTTTAAGTTAAATCATTGAGAATTGACAAATAAAACAAATTATTTCAAAAATAGGAAATAACCCTAAATAAACACAAATATGAAATTCATATACTTTAGGTCGCCACTCTCTTTTTTCTATGCACTCAGGCACAACAACTAATATCTTTTAATTTCATTGATACGTTTGAAAGAAAGAAAAAGAATTAATACTAGAAAGGTAATAGATAGAACAACATATATATATTTCTTCAGTATAAAATTAAGGAAAATGCTTAAGAACGAGAAAAAAATGTTTACCTGAACTTAAGGTGAAGATGTGAAGTGCATATTCTTCAACTCCAATAGAGGTAAGCATGTGAAAACAAACATAAGAAGATGAGATGCAACAACTTACATGTAGGATGGTTGATAAGTGTGTTTTTCAACACTTATTTGGCTACATACCATGAATACTTGTTGACAAAAACGTTTGAATATGGCTTAATTCTATCTAATTTCATTTTGTAGCATTATATTGATGGATTTGGTGGAAAGTAAGAGAAATTGGCGAAAAAGGACAAAAAGGAGGAAAACAGAAGTTCAGGGACCAAAATGCAAATAGTCAAAAGATGAACCGAAGCATGAATTGAGATGCCGAACAGACCAAGCTCTAATCCAATTAGTCTAAAGGATGTTAGAGGAAAGAAATTGAAAAAAAGAGGTCAAAACACGAGAGAATGAAGTTTGAGGGCAAAAATGAAGAGCATGGAAAAGAATCTTTACCATGCGGTTGCATACACTATAACATGAATTCGGTGGGGGGGTGGGGGGTGGGGGGGGGGATTTTATGTTCCATGTGGCCGCATGTCAGTTTTTTTTTGGCGAAAATCATTCTTTTCTTATTCTGTCCAACTTCTTTTGGTAATGAATCTAGGTCAAGTATAAAAGGTAAAAAAAAAAAACATCCAGAACGAAGGTGAGACTTCATATGAGATAGAAGAATCCTAGAATACATCTTGAAGAAGCTCTTGAGGCAATGATTTCAAAGAACAACATCAAGATTTTCGATTTTTCAATCGTAATTGTTATTTGGTGATGTCTTTTCTTACATTATTTCTGTATTTTATTCTTTTCTCCATGTTAGGCTAGTTATTCTTGTGCTACGAGATCGATGAACCTTACTATGTAAACTTTGAATTATAGTTTTGTAATATTTGACAATTAAAACATGTTTTGATATTTGAATGATTTTTATTGACTTATTTTTTCCACAATTATTATGCATGTGATTGTGTGAGTTTAGTAACATGCATTCGTGAGGAGAATAGGTTTGACAAGGTATTAATCATTGTAGGGTCCGATGGGGGATAAAGATATACCCTTATGTTTTGCGTGAATTTCTAAGTGATCATAGAACTACATGCATTCTTATGAATTTACATTCATCATAGAGATATAGTCGGGTGATTTAGATAAATAGGTCTAATAATTCTTGAGAGAGATTGTTGAATAGGTTAGGATCATTGATTCTTCAAATTACCAAACATGCTGTCGATATTGTAGAACTATATTTAAAAGCAAAAATTGTATGGGAATTCGTGACCCTAGTACTCATTTGTTATTCATAACATTCAATTTGCATTCGAACGTTTACTTGCATTTAGTTGGTAAAATTTAGTTAAGTTGCATATATAATTTCAGTCTAGTTACAAATCTTTACAATCATCTCAAATTCTATAGATTCGGTTAAAGTTTCAGTAATTAGAATCAAACTAAACCAATCCATGTAAGAACGATATCTAGAATTCTCAATTCCACTTTATTACTTGTTACGAATCGTACACTTGCGACGATTTAAAACGAATAAATATTTTCGTGAACAATGGTTTTAGTCACATACAAGGCAGAATTAGCCCCCCATGAGAAACTCTGCCGGGTTATAAATCGCAGTAGGCATATGGTGATGAGATTGTTGACTTCGAAAATGGGTTCCGGTGAGAATTTATTGACTGAGTTATTTTTCTTAAACGTGATAGATGTTTGACTGTAATTCTGGAAAGAATGGGATTGCCCAAATGTATAATTTAATGCAACACTGAACCTGAGAAGTAATATGGCACAAAGGATCCATGGTAAGCCGAACATATACAAGTGAATGGACAATTGAAAAGTTAGTATTGGGGATAATAGCTCACATTCCAAACGTGTTTGTTGATGTTCCCACTTGACCAAAACTTGACACTGGAGGAGGCCACCACTCTAAATTGTCATTGGAGCATTTGAGCTGACACCAAGAATAGAAATTTGAGTGCTAATTAGGAATTTGATGAAATCGTATAAGGTTTCTGTACAAGGATTTGAAATTCAACCAAATTGGAATTTAGTAGGATCCCCTCTCAATTAATCTACATCAAGATAAGAAAAATAAAAGCCAGTAAATAAACTGATCTACCAAGTAACCTAATTCCTATTATATAATTGTGGAATCTAAAAACTGATGAAATACAATTTTCTGAACAAATTAAACATATTAGTGAAAGCTAGCACTAATTGAAATTTTATACTAATAGTCTCAGTCCTAAGTACAGATATGTAAAATGGCTTAAACACATATTGATAAAATCTAAACTTTTCTCAGCAAGGATTTAATGAACTGACGAAAAAGGGTAATCAGTTTTTTACTCATATTGTGTAATCAATTTACTGCTTCATTTCTGAGAATAAATGTCTTTATTTGAATTTGTATAATCCTTTAGATGATACAACTTTCAACCTCAGTTACAGTATGCCCCAGAAATACAAAATGAAAAGTGAGTTTAGCTTATCTTACAATGGACTGTATGCTCAATCCACGGTTTGCTTCATCATATGCCAACGTACACAACTCTTTATAGTTGATATCACCAACAATGTCACACAGACTACTGTGGACAAAATAATTGGCCATTTATGAACTCAATTTCAGCTACAAAATGACCGACAAAGTTACGAAACTGGAAACTTTAAGATGTTAAATTTATTAAAGATCTGGAAATATTAGAAGATGGTGCATACTTTTTGTTGTGCCCATAACAAGTAAGCTTCCACAGTGGCCTATCATTTTCAAAATTTTCGATCATTTGACGTTTGCAAGACTTAGGATACAATATACCTCTTTACTTGTTCTCCTATCTAATTTTCAGATCCTTTTTTAAAGTTCAATGACAATAATGAGAAGTGTAAAGTAGTCAAAACGTGAGCTTTGTGGCTCTTAAAGGAGGTTTAAGATCAGGTGTGTGCCTGTACAAGTCTAGTTCATTTTTGAAAACAACGTAGCCAACCCATTTTTATTTCTCCAAATTTTTGAGTTTCATTTATCCAGCTTAGAATCCAGATAAGTCAGAGCAACTCTAATTAAACAATTATTCCCATCTCAATTTAGCTTCTCTTTTCAAATTATGCAAACTACAAACAGGGGCGGACGCAGAAGATTTTTGTTAGGGGGGCACACTCAAACTTGTAAAGAAGTTGGGATAAATTTTACACTCGAAAATTTACGTAAAAAAAAAAAAATCATTATCCCATATAATTTTGCATCCGAAAATTTACATGGGATATGACTTTTTCGGATGTAAAATTTCGAAAAAATTTTATGTCATATTCCATATAAAGTTTCCTAATAAAATGATGAAAATTATATTGAAGTGTATCGCAAAAATAGTAAATGTTAATGAAATAATTGATTTTTTTTGAAAAAATGCGAATTAGACGTTTTTCTTTAAGACTTACGTTTAACATATTTTTAACTATTTTCGATATCTATTTGGACTATTCGATATACCCATAATGTAGTTATCGAAATAAGCTTTGAGATTACATAAGCAATTTGTAGATTTGATTAGCATACAATCGTCGGTAAATTTTTAAAATTAGCATGTTATCGAAATTCAATTTATTATGATTTTGCCCCTGTTTGGTGAAAATTAAAATCAAATTTGTAGTAAATTTTGATTAAAATTAAAACATTTATGGATTCTATGAAATATATTATTAAAATTTATTGTAAACTTTGATTTAGATTAAAATTTAGATTACAATCGATACCAAACACGGGAAAAAAAAAAAAAAAAAATTCAAAAGTTAGGGGGGCACGTGCCCCCCCAGGACCCCCACCCCCCGTGTCCGCCCCTGACTACAAATAACTTTAAATCCAAACAACACACAAATCTCCATTAAAAAATAGTCAAAATAATTGTTCGTCATGAAAATCATATGTACATAACAAATACAGAGATCCATCTAAAAGTAGCCATCTAGTCAACAAAACTCCCAACCTCTATATGCAGCAACCACCAAATTCCACCCTCCAAATTAAGAAATATGTCTAGAATACCCCAGCTACCCGGTTGATGTCACACAGATTATGTGGCATAAGTTTTACAAAGAAAATCAGGACATTCAAATTAATTTCGTGCTATGTCTATGAATTACGTTGAACTTTTATGAAGATTAGCTAACTGAGAAAGAATTGAATGAGTTTTTTTGCCTGCACGGGCGGCCGATAAATAGGAGATCATCAGTAGAAAGTCCCGAGCACTTATCGAGCTTCAAAACTTCTAGTACCTTTCAAGCCGAATATTTTGCAAGCAACTCCAGATCCGAATCCATCACAATCATCCTACGAAAGTGTAAAGTCTTCATTCTACTAAAATACTTGCCAATCTCCTCTACCTAAGAAGTAACTTATTCACCCTAGTCTTCATGGATGAGGTTGGACATAGCAGCACGCGGCGTTCCCTTTAGTTTGAGCGAGAAAAGGTGAAAAAATCGGCGATAGAGCCGCCTATACCCTCCACAAGATCCTTGAGAGTAAACCCACTTTCCAAATCGACGATTTTCCAAGTGAACAATCTATTTTCACAATAACTATTTTGAGAAATGGAAGTTAAATTGTAAATGAATCTGAAGACGAAGCTCGTGGAGGTGAAAAATGTAGGAGAAAATGAAGAAGAGGAGTACGATAAAGCTTTGTAAACACGTTACGGTCCATGAAGAATCAAGAATCTTGGTGTACAGAATTTATCGCCGGAATTTATACGAATGGTGAGGTGGCGCCATTTCATTGGTGATTGATACAAAAAAAGACCATTTATTACATTGATAATTGGGAAGACTATTATATCATTTGTTTAATAATTAGTTTGCCACAGTTACCTTTCAAGTTATAGTTTGACATAATTTCCCGTAAATCAAGAAAGAAATGGGAATTGAAAATAAAAAACTATTTAGGGCCTGTTCGTCTTTGTCATTTTCAAGTCGTTTTCTGTTTTCAATTTTCAAAAACAGTGAAAACGCGTTCCCTTTCATATTTTTGAAAACGCATTTTTGAAAATGGAAAAAAAAAATAACATAGAAAACACAAAACATGGTTTTACACGTTTTGAGAAAATTGAAGCTAAAACACGGTAGTTCTTCCAAAACACCAAAACACGGGAAATGAATACCTATCCTCTCTCATTCCCCTCTCTTCCTCATTCCCCTGAGCCTCTCTCTTCCAATAATCCGTTCCTCTCTCAGAATTTCCAGAAAATCGAAAATTATCTTACAGCTCCCCCTGCCCAATCTGTGGGTTTTCTAAGGGCGATTTCAATCAAGTGGTTCTTTGATTGCTATATTCTTTATGGTTTGTGCTTGCTGTTCGAAACTATTTTTGTTGGGTCAGATTTCGCATCTGATTTTTTAATTTGTTGGGTGTAAAATATTTTGATTCATGATACTCTAATCACAAAGTTTTGCTTTTACTACTGAGGCGGGTTGGATAATTGTGGGGGCGGTTGTGGTGAATTTATCGATGGCTTAGTTGATGGAGATGGTGGTAAACTTGCAGGGGAATTGGGTAGTGGATGTGGTGAGCTAGCTGGAGGATTAGACGCAGGTGGGGGCGGTGAGCTAGCTGGTGGGTTAGGCAGAGGTGGAGGTGGAGGTGAACTTGAATGAGGGATAGATTGTGGTTGAGGACTGGAAGACGAAGGCTGTATATTGGCCGGGTGGAGAGGGTGTAGGCTGAGGAAGAGAAGAAACTAGTTTAGTGAAGTTGAGAAGACATAGGATGCGGGGATAAAGGTAGAAACAGATGAAGATAACTGGTTTTCTTGGGTCTTCCTATGAACGTTGGTGGAGAGAAGTAGGAATAATTTCTATCCAACTGAATTCAATCCACCAATTCAGTTTGATTGATCCCACAAACCGTGTGAAATAAAAAATTCCCTTTCCCTCGTGTGTACCATTTCTTTTTTAATTTTCTATTTCAGCAAGAGTTGAATGTGTACTGCAGAAAGAGAATTTGTTTTTTAGAAGATGAATGGCTTGTATTATTCTCTCTATTGTAGAAGAAATGGAATTTGCTGTGAAGTTTGTCAAAAAAAAATTGTATTGAATGTTGAAATTGCTATTACTTTTCTAATAAAATAAAAACTTTCCAATGTAGGGGTAGGTTCTCATATCTCCCGAATTTGCTGATGAACCAAGCAATGGCTTGAATTTGCCGACGCTTCAGTCGCATTCCTGGACTTTAGATTAGATCATATCCTGTTGAGAGTGTAAAGCAGAGAGTTTTTGCATAGGTTGGCATAGTGTTTGGGCTAATTTCCTTATCATTTGTTCATGCAATTTTATACAAGCTAATACTATATATTTTATATTTTGTTCCCAGTGCATTGTTGTCTACTTTTTCTTACATGGTTGCTTGTGTGACTTGTACATTTTCATTGTAATCTAAAGTTGCTTTAGTTACTTATTCGATTCGATCCTAAAATGCAGTGCTCCTCATTCCCTCCTTGCCATGGGGAAAGTTGATCCACTACATCCAGATTTAGCACTAGATCCACGTGATTACATATTCTACTCAGGTATACACGAGGTTTTTGACATCCTTTTGATGTTCAGTTTTTGCATTGATAATCTTACATTGTATTTTGTTGCTTAATTTATTAATTTGTCTTCTTTCAGCTGATTCCTTAACTGTGGAGTCTCTATTGGAGCTCTTGGATGAGGATAGCATACGAAAGGGTACCGCGCATCCTTCTACAGGGTGGTCTTCAGATCATATAGCACTCTTAGTTGGATCTCGGTGCAAGCCTAGAATTAGAATTTCCTTTCAATTCCCTAGTGAGTTAGTTATTTCTTATGCACAACAAAAATTGCAATGTAACTTCTTATGGGTACCCTTATTACTTATCAGATACGTTTTGTGAAAAAATTGCTGATTGATAATATTTTAATTTGTTTAAGTTGATAATCTCAAGTTTTCTCGTTCATTTGATCTTTGGTATAAATAAAATTTTGTTTGCTAATCTACCAAGAAACCACACCAATGAAGCAATACATTTTTTTGCTCAAGTTCGTGAAGAAAAGTGTTAGTGTCATGTCAGTTTCATATAGCTCCAATCGCACAAGAAATCACAAATCGAGTCTCAACTTCATATCTATTGATCGCGAAACCTGTATTGCTGCCAATCAGCTCATATCTTATCAAGCATGCCCTTTGAAAATATCAACTCGTGGTCGATTTACAAGTTTCTATGACCTACGTATACAACAAGAGCAAACCTGAGATGGAATACAAATTTTGATCCCCAGTCCCAGTTAGGTATGGCCATGAACGGTACTCAAATGGGACAATTCAGCGATCAAATTGCTACACACATGTGGAATGACTACTCAAGACGTCGTACATGACTCGCGGATTTATTTTATATTTTTTTCAGTACTTGCTTATTTTGTCATGACACATAAACTTCTAATCGTATCGATTGAATTGTTTTGCCAAATGTAATTTAGGTTGTTTCTTTTTTTATACATCTAGAAAAAAAACATTTTAAGCTTCACAAACTTCAAAATTTATATGTTATTTAATATTATATTAACATTACACCATTAAAATTTATTAAAAAAAAATTCTCAAAATTTCAAAGTAAATGCATTTTCCATTTTTATGTTTTGAGAAACAGTTTTACATAATGACAAAAAGAACGCATTTTCAGAAATTTCAAAACAGACACTCAAAACACAAAACACAAAAACAATTTCAAAACTAAAAACTAAAAACTGAAACACAAAGAGAACGGCCCCTTAACGTTTGGTGGGGGATTAAACCCTTGTTTATTCTTAATATTTCCTAAATACATTTTTTCTTTCCTCTTTTCAATCACACATTTTTAATAAAATAATATTATATACAAATTCAAAAAATTTCATTATTTTTTAACCATATATTTTTCATCAATCTATTATTCCAAAATGCGTTCTTATTAAATTATGATGTGACTCAATCAGGCTCTAAAAATAAATTTTTAGAAAATTCTGATGAAATATATGATTAAGAAATAGTGATAAAAATCAATTCTTAACTTTGATCAGGGAATATCCCACCTGCTGACACATCAATAAATAGACCTCATATTTTGACAAAATTCAAGGCAATTTCGCCCTTGTTTGATAATCATTTTTTTAAAACTAATTTTTCGACTTACTCATTTTCAATCACATTCGCATAATAAAATATTCTGCATGTAAATTTAAATTTTTCCATACTTTTTAACTATATATTCTCTTAAAAATCACTATTCAAAATATAATTTTTTTCCAAATAAATAATTGTCAAACAGTGGCTTCGTGTCTGCTGTAGCCTTTCTCCACAAAGTATTTACAATACACATATAATAGCTTGGATAAAACCACTTGTACATTATCTTGCGTGCATTGTGGTTTACATTCCACTGAGTTTCAAATTGAAATGGACGGGAATATGCGTTTTTTAAAACTTTTCAATGATGTCAAGACACGTGACACAATATCAAATTTGTTGTCAAAGAAAATGTACATATAACATAATTCTTACTGTGTGTGTGTTTGAGTCACATTATTTTGAAAGAATGTATTCCAAAATAGTAGATTGATAGATAATGTGTGCTTGACAAAGAAAGAAAAGTTATTGATGTGATGAAAAATATTATTTTATTAAAAAAAATGTGTAGTAAAAAATGAGTAGAAGAATGAAAATGAAAATTTTAATATATACCAAACAAAGACTATAATTTGGCCTACTTTTGTTGAGTATATTTCAACTTTCTAATTCTGAAAAAGGGGATCCACTGGTCACCTTTCCTAAATTTCTCATCAACAACTTGTACATGCCATTTTAGCATCTCTAACATTACATAGAGGCGAGCAATTATAAACCAGTTTAATGTAAAATGGAGGGTAGACAAATGAATAGTGAACCCTCATTCAATCTTTTAAGGTAGTGATTTTAACTTTCTAATTCTGAAAAAGGGGGCCCCACTAGTCACCTTTCCTAACTTTCTCATCAACAACTTGTACATGCCACTTTAGCATCTCTAATAGTACATAGAACCATAACAATTATAAACCAGTTTAATGTGAAATGGAGGGTAGACAAATGAATAGTGAACCCTCATTCAATCTTTTAAGGTAGTGATTTCAACTTTCTAATTCTGAAAAAAGGGACCCACTCATCACCTTTTCTAACTTTCTCATCAACAACTTGTACATGCCACTTTAGCATCTCTAACATACATAGATCCAGAACAATTATAAACCAGTTTAATGTGAAATGGAGGGTAGACAAATGAATAGTGAACCCTCATTCAATCTTTTAAGGTAGTGAGTAGTGATAGTGATGGTGTGATAATGATTCACCTACTGTACACCTTCACAGGTGAATTAGATTCAAATATTTTATTAAGATACAATTAGACTCACTTATTCATTTATTTTCTAAAACTCAAAAATTAAATATTTTATAAAGTATTTCTTAAATCAGTTGTAAAAAAATAAATATTTTGTTACTTTTGTATTTCAAAATAGTCCTAACATAACATTTCAGCTCTCTCTCTCTCTCTCTCTCTCTCTCTCTCTCTCTCTCTCTCTCTCTCTCACCCCTTCCCCACTCTCTCACAATCACCACCGAACACCACACACCATCACACCTGCCACCATCACCACTATCTTGCCACAAAATCTGCAATATAATCAAGTCCAAGCTACCACAAAAATCACCACCATCACCAACAAAATCGATTTACACAGCCACCAATAAATTTGGATGTCACCAACTCACCGTCCAACCTCGCCATAAAAAATCTCACATCATTTTTGTTGGCTCCATACCTACTGCTCAAATAGACTTTTTGCTATCTCGTCGACTTTACTTTTGTTCAAGTGTTTGGATAGTCATTTTGTTTTTTAAAATATCTAATTAAATCAAAGAACTCTTTTTACTTTTAGTTATTTATCGCTAAGTTTCGCTTTAAAGTAAAATCATATTGTTCTTTTATTTAGTTTAATTTAGGAAGAAAAAAATTCATTGATTCAATTTTAAAATTTTGTTCTTATATCGTGCGTGTACTAAGTGATAATTTGTAATTATTTCAAATAGCTTGTTTTGTTTCAGCACTCCAACATTATGTAAAGCTCATATAACAACTCTTAAAGCTTCAACAAATCCCTAGGTCATGATCTAATAGTGTGCCTTCCCCTTCCCTTACCAATACAATTATTCTCAATCTAGGGAGCAAATTAAATTTCAACCCCGACTTTGATGGTCTCGAACATTTCTTGATTAACTTGATGATCTTGAAAAGTTCTTCGACTTTCACAAAATGAGTGGCTTGTGTCATGCTAATATATACGTCACTTGTATCTACTGGATGTTATTGAAAGTCATTTTTAGGTAATGTTAATTGTCTGTATTAACATGATTTCACTTTTTATGATGAGATAAAATGAATATTAAGTAACAAATATGCCATCGTGTATTATTGAACGCAGTTGTTCAATTAATTCTTTTTGCATCGTAGACAAGGTATATCTACTATTATTGAATATCTAACACACTACAAAGAGCTATTACATGATTCTGATATTTATGAAACTCTCCACATTAGACTCAAACCCGTAGGGCATCTTTTCGTCTTCACCAAGCATATCGTGTGCAAAGCCTACCACCCCAATCTCGATAGTCACTTTTTAAGTCTTACTGTGTTAGTCCTCATTATGATGAAGAAAATGATGATTTTATTATTAAGGGCCTTTTTGAGTCCAATTTTTGTGTAGAATGCATTTTGAAACAATAAATTGATGGAGAATGTGTGGTTAAAAATTAAGGAATATTTTTTTGATTGTGTGTAACACAACTAAGGATTACCCTTGGTGCGCATTGTCACCTAATCCAGGCATTCCACATATCTTTAGCTTTCATGCCAAATTTATTATTGATAATTACTTTGTTATGTCGACGTTACCTTAACTTCGTGATATTCTCAGGCTTGTCACGTTTGTTTTAAGGTCATTGTTTGATTGCATACTTTTTATATCGAAATTTGGTTGTTGCCTACTAGTTATCGTCATATTAGTTTAGCTCCTACCTCTAATTTATTTGACTCGTCATCATACTTAAATGAATATTTTAATTTTAATATATCAAAATTGTTTCTTTGTCACGGCACATTCGAGCCATGTTTCACTCATTTGTTTCTACAGGTGAGTTTGTCGTGCTCCTCGTATGGATTCCGTGGTAATTTTTGGGGATGGATTGTACTAGTTGTTGCTTTTTGGAGTTCCTATCACTACTTGATTAAAAAAAAAATATCGTCTCCCTTGATCATATCTGTTAGAATAAATCAGTTATTTGTAACAGATAGGAGAGAGATTAGTATGCAACATTACACTTCCTTAAATTCAGGAGTGGAATAGAATTCTGTTAGCTAATAGTACAATCGATTTTGCATTGCTGGTAGCTGAATTCCAGAATGTTCCTAGCTGCCAACACTTGTATAAATTAGTGTATTTCGACTGATGAATTAATCTAAGAAAATACAACATTTTCACTCTTCAATTTCTAACTTGGTATCAGAGCCTTACAATGGCCAACACTGGATCTGGAAATCAATCTGAGTTCAACACTGCAGCAACCACTCACCTAGCAGCCGACCAGAACTTGTCATTTGGAATGAACATCACACAGACACCTGCAGTGAAGCTTGACAGGAACAACTTCCTCCTATGGAAGAACATGATAATGCCCATAATTAAAGGGCACAATCTTGAGGGATACCTGATGGGGACAAAGGAGTGTCCACCTGAGTTTCTAGCCACCCAAACAACCATTGGTCAGGAAGAAGCAGTTGAGATGACTCAAAATCCTGAGTTTGTTAGATGGAGTTCAGCTGATCAGCTCCTTATGGGCTGGCTGTATTCATCCATGACACCAGAGATCGCTATGAAGGTAATGGGCTGTGCAAGCTCGAACAAACTTTGGATAGCTGTAGAAGAAAGTTTTGGGATATTAAACAAATCACGAGTGATGTTCCTCGTAAGTGAATTACAGAGAATCAGAAAAGGATCCATGATAATGGATCAATACCTAACCTCCATCAACCAATTGGCAGATAATTTGGAAATAGCTGGTAAGACAATCGAGCAAGGTGATCTGATTACACAGGTTTTATCAGGCCTTGATAGGAATACACGCCTATTGTAGTACAGATAAATAACAGGGAGACTGTAACCTGGTATGAACTTTCTTCTGTACTCATGACCTTTGAAAGTCGACTTGAGCACTTAAATCAGGTCAAGAATAACTCTGCATCACTCAGCATAAATCAATCAAGTGTACAACTAGTGCATCGAACTGGTTCAGGATTTACCAGAGGTTTCAGAGGAGGTAGTAGTGGAAGACCTTCTAGTTTCAGAGGTAGAACTAGAGGAAGGGGTAGAGTCATAACCAACAGACAGAATGAAATCAGGGGGCCATGCCAAATCTGTGGCTTAAGCAACCATTCAGCAAGTTGGCGTTACAACAGATATGATGAGAGATACATGGGGAATAAACCAGGGAACTCTGGTCAACAGAACACCAATCAAACACCTGCAGCCTATGTAGCAATGCCTGCAGTCCTTGATGATCCAGCTTGGTTTGTGGACTCTGGAGCAACCAATCATGTGACAATTGATAAAGGTAACATGAATATTGCTGAGAAATACGAAGGTAAGGAAAAGCTACTTGTTGGTAATGGAGATGTGCTTCAAATTGCACACATTGGAAATAGAAAATTCAGCACTAAAAGTAATAAGACACTAGATCTGAACAAATTGCTGCATGTTCCCTCAATCAAAAGAAATCTAATTAGTGTCTCCCAACTCTGTGATGATAACTGTGTATTTATAGAGTTCTATTCTAACTATTGTGCTGTAAAGGATATCCAAACGAGGAGGACCCTGCTGCAAGGAGTGCTTGAAGATGGATTGTACAAGTTGCAGTTGCCTAATCTCAAACCAGGAAGCACCCCTTTCAAGTCAAATCAACAAAATAATTACCACTGTTTCACAGCCAAGTCTAGTGATCAGTCGTGTTCAGTTAAAAACGTTTCAGAGTCTGAGCTTGATCTTTGGCATAGGAGACTAGGGCATCCTTCAAACCTTGTTATAAGTCAAGCTCTAAAGTCTTGTAATAAACTTGTTAAAACTAGTGAAATTCCTGTTTTTTGTGAATCGTGCAAGTTCGGTAAATCACATGCTCTTCCGTTTAATTCTTCATCCTCACATGCCTCAAATTCTTTGGATCTCATCCACACTGATGTGTGGGGGCCAGCCCCCTTAAACTCTACCACAGGGCATAGATATTATATAATTTTTGTTGATGATCACAGTAGGTTTACATGGATTTATCCAATGAAGCATAAATCTGAAGCTTTAACCATCTTCACACACTTCAAAAACCAGATAGAAAACAAGCTAGATAGAAAAATTAAATGCCTCCAATCTGACTGGGGATGGGAATTCAGAAACTTCAATAACATAGCACTTGAATGTGGCATTGAACTTAGGCACTCCTGCCCTCATACTTCTGCTCAAAATGGGAGAGCTGAGCGTAAGCACAGACACATCACAGAGGTCGGCTTATGCCTCTTGGCTCAGGCTCAAATGCCTCTTTTTTACTGGTGGGAAGCCTTTAAGGCTGCTGCCTATCTGATCAATAGGCTACCTACACCTGTCTTGCATCATAACTCACCTTTTCAGACCTTATTCAACAAAAAATTTGACTACAACGAACTTAGAATATTTGGTTGTGCTTGTTTTCCATGCCTTAGACCTTATCAGAAAAACAAGTTCAGTTTTCACTCTAAAAAATGTGTTTATCTTGGCTACGGTGATTCCCATAAAGGTTATAAGTGTCTTAGCTCAAGTGGTAGAGTCTATGTCTCAAGACATGTCGTATTTAATGAACAAGATTTTCCTTTTAAGTCCGGTTTTCTAAACAAAAATACTCAGACTCAAGCCAGTAATACCACAGTAAGTTTTCTCCCTTTCAGTGATATCAACCAGAATTCCAACCCTCAAATGGCAACTGCTGCTCCTACAATTCAACCTGAAAGCACTGCTGCAGTAGACCTCATAGATGGAGAGATTGGTAGAGATGTGGTAATTTCACATCATGATGAATCAAATGATGAATCAGTGGCGGTTAATGAAACTTCAGAAGTTCAGGAAACTAGAGTTGATACTCAAAATGAGGCTGAAGAAATAGTTTTACCAGATACAATTTTGAGTCGAAATCTTGAACATCAGATGATTACTAGGAGCAAGGCAGGGATATTCAAACCCAAAATATATACCAGTCTAGCAGTTAAAGACTTGGCAGTAACTGAGCCAGAAAATACTGATGAAGTACTCTCAATTGGCTGTTGGAAACATGCTATGAAGGAAGAATATAATGCACTCATGAAGAATGATACCTGGACACTAGTTCCTGCTGAAAGAGGAATGAAAATCATTGGGAACAAGTGGGTATTCAAGTTGAAACATGATTTGAATGGAAAAATAGCAAGGTACAAGGCTAGGCTCGTTGCTAAGGGTTTCCTTCAAACTCCTGGTATTGATTTTAATGAGACCTTCAGCCCTGTTATTAAGGCTTCAACCTTAAAGATTATCCTGACATTGGATGTGACTAAGGACTGGCAGATCAGACAGGTTGATATAAACAATGCCTTCCTAAATGGTAGCCTGAATGAGGTGGTTTACATGGATCAACCACAGGGTTTCATCAACAAGAAACTTCCTAGCTATGTATGCAGACTTAAAAAGGCTCTGTATGGTCTAAGGCAAGCCCCACGAGCCTGGTACGACAAGCTGAAACACACACTGATGAAGTGGAATTTCAAACAATCAAGGGCAGACAATTCCCTATTTTTCCTTACAAGAGAAACTGATATAGTGTTTGCCTTGATATACGTGGATGATATTGTTATAACTGGGAACAATGGTCAGCAATTACAGGAGTTCATTGATAAGTTGAACATTACTTTTGCACTTAAAGACATGGGGAAACTTAGACAATTTCTGGGAATTGAGGTTCAAAGAAATGCAGCTGGTCTACATCTGAAGCAAACCAGATATGCAACTGAATTGTTAAAGAGATTTGGTTATGAAGATTTGAAGCCTAGCCTTACCCCTATGGCTGCAGGGAAATTGATTTCAAAGGATGAGGGACAAGCAATGAAAGATCCCACCTCTTACAGAAGCGCCATAGGGGGTCTTCAATACCTTATCTATACCAGGCCAGATTTAACTTATTCAGTAAACAGGTTAAGCCAGTTTCTTCAGGCACCAACTGACTCTCATTGGAAGCTACTTAAGAGGGTGTTTCGATATCTGAAAGGTACTCTAAATTATGGATTAACTATACAGAAAAATGACAGTCTTCACATCACAGCATTCACTGATTCAGATTAGGCCTCTTGCCCAGATGACAGGCGATCCACAGCTGGGTATTGTGTTTACATTGGAGACAACTTGGTGTCATGGTGCTCTAAAAAACAACATGTAGTCTCCAGGTCCAGTACAGAAGCCGAATACAGAGCCTTAGCTCACTGTTCTGCAGAAATAACCTGGATTCAATCCCTGCTTGAAGAGTTGGGAATTCCACAGCAGTTCACTCCTATTATTTGGTGTGATAATCTGAGTGCAAGTGCTTTAGCCTCCAATCCCGTATACCATGCTCGCACAAAGCACATCGAATTGGATGCTCATTTTGTAAGAGACAAGGTACTAGACAACCAGCTCAAAATTCACTATGTTCCCTCTTCAGACCAAACAGCAAACCTGTTGACTAAGCCAGTGTCACAATCGAGATTTCAGCTGCTTAGGGACAAGCTTGGAGTGGTGGAACACACTCCACCTTGAGGAGGGGTGTTAGAATAAATCAGTTATTTGTAACAGATAGGAGAGAGATTAGTATGCAACATTACACTTCCTTAAATTCAAGAGTGGAATAGAATTCTGTTAGCTAATAGTACAATCGATTTTGCATTGCTGGTAGCTGAATTCCAGAATGTTCCTAGCTGCCAACACTTGTATAAATTAGTGTATTTCGACTGATGAATTAATCTAAGAAAATACAACATTTTCACTCTTCAATTTCTAACTATATCATATTCTTGGGAATGATTTACAGATTCGATTGTGTGATTGATTTCGTTATTTGATTAGGAAGAAAGATGATTCAATTAGATTGTCTTGGAAATTAGATCAATTAGATCTTGCCCACCCCAAACTATAGAATGTGAGGTTGTTACTTAGCCCCTTGTTTGGTTTCGATAAAAATAAAATTTTTAATAGATTTTTATAAAAGTTGATGACATTTTTTTTGTGGAAAGTTTAGGTCCCATAAAATGTGTAGTTAAAATTACTTATTAACTTTAATTTAAAATTTAACAACTTTTTTTTAGCCGAACTAAACAATGACTGAAATTAGTGTTAAGCATCAATAATACCACGCGTGACGGTGACGTGACATGTTTAAAGGTATTTTCTTCTTTAAAAATAGGTGTGGTCCAATGGTGACCAGGCCGCATACTCGCAACTGCAGCCATGCATGAAGGCAGACGACATGAGTTGTACCTAATTATGCGCAAGGGACAGTAACAAACATGTTTTCCGGCATTAATCCTAACTAAAATGTCACGGAGACAATTGATAATAAGAAGATATTATTGTATTTTTATTATTCTATGCATTTTAAAAAGCAAGAATCTATCATATGATTATCCCATTAATAGGTAAGGAGATATATTAGGAGAGATCCCAAAGCCAAAACACATGTAGATTTTTTTACCATAAAAAAAAAACCTAAAATGATGCACCAATTAGGAGTAAAGCAAAACTTTCGGAGCAAAATATATAAGAATTTAGTAAAAAGATTACAAATTTTTTTTTTTTTTAATTTGGTTTTTTGCCCTTTTTGGACACGTAAACACTGGTAAAATTAACTATGAAGTAATTGCATTAAAGAAAAAAGATCCTTTGGATTTCAATGTAATATTTTCCAATAAATGTGGTCTAAAATGGTAAGTTAATTAGTGAGAGAGTAACAATGCACATATAGACTTGCATTGCGTTTGCATCTAAGTTTTGGTTTTGAAATATTATGAGCCTCTCATTTCTCACAAAGCTAAATCCCATTTCCAATTAATCGTTTCGTATCATTCATTTTTCCATGCAAACAAACTTTTATATTTCTACGTACAAATCGTTGCTTGCCTCCTCCTCCTTCTCCTCCAATTGAACACCGCTCCTCAACTTTTCATGGAGGAGGGGGACTGCCCGTCCGAGGACGGGAAAGATGAACCAACACCGTCCAACTCCATGGCTCTAGTACCCGGACCGCTCCCCCATGAAAATTCCGAAACCTACATTGTCCAAATTCCTCGCGATCAAGTATACCGCGTTCCACCGCCAGAAAACGCTAAAATTGTCGAGAGCTATCGCCGGCCGGCCCAAGATCAGAAGAAGAAGACTAATTTTGGGGGACCTTGTTGGTGGATTATCTTGGCCTTTGCCCTCATAAGCGTCACGGTGGGTATTTCTGTTGGAGTGGTACGTGCTTTGTACAACCCTAAATATCCGACTTTTTCTGTCACACAAATTCGTGTCAAGAATTTGGAACAATCCATCAATGGTCATTATGGTTCCGGCTCCTCGCCGGAATATGATGTCACATTACAAGCCCATAACCCTAATGAAAGAATGGATGTTTCTTACAAAGGAGCTGCTGGAAAAGCCTCCATTGAATTCAAGAAACAGAAAATTGCACAAGGAGGAGTCCCAAATCTGACCCAAGATCCCAACAGCTCAGCAAATATTTCTTTGATCTTGCATGGCATAAAGGGGTTAATTTCTAAGGATATCGTAAAGAGCCTCAATGATATAAAGCCAAAATCCATGCATTTGAAGATTGAAGTGCCAATGGAGGTTAAAAGTTGGGCCAAGACAGTGCAAAAGGACACGACCATTACTTGTGATTTCAAAGCAGATTCATTATTAAGAAAAAAGACCAAGGTTTTATCGCAAGAATGCCAAACCAATTTCTAACCAAAGAAATTGTAGAGGAAATTGAGTTGGTAATAATTGAATTAATCCTGTCTTCTTATCATTTCCAAATTTCTTTTTGTTTAGAGCATTCTTTGTCTCAAAATTTATGTTTTGCAAATCTTGAGAAAACATGTTCTCAGGATTGTTATATAATCTTTAAAACTATTGGGTTTTCACTTTTACATGGCATAGTAGAGTAATCAAATCAGAACATGCATGAACATATTTCACATCAGCCACGTATATAAAATTCTTTTTTTTGTTAATTTTTTCCCTTTTTCTTTCTGGCTATTGTAATAGTTTTCAGAAATTGTTTACCAGCTGGGGAAAGTCCTGTGTTATTTATTTTTAGTTTACTGATTTTGAAGTTTGTAAATTGTAATGAATTTGGAAAAAGATTTCAGATTTCGTTAATAGAACGCCATAAAGCCTGTGCCTTGTCTCTAGGGCTATCAAAATGTCCAATAGTACAAATAAAACCTTTAGGCCCAGCTCAAATACATTGGCTTGGCAGCGTTATACCCTAATTTTGTCAATAAACCACACTCCTATTAAGGGTTATCAACATCTTGCGTTTGGTTTTCAGGGCGCAAAACGTCCTTATATTTCAAGTTTTTGCATTTTCACCCCTATTTTTACGTTTCATAGTGGGAATCGTCATTTTCAACCATTTTCATTTATAAAAACTGAAAATGACAAATATACCCTCATGTTTAAATAAAACAAAAACAAAATTAAATAAAAATAAAGAATAAATTGCAACCATACTCCCAAATTTCTCAATAAAATACAAATAAATCCCAAATAATCAATTAGAAAATAAAAAACAAAAAACAAAAATCATTTCATTCCTCTTCCACTGCCACTTTCACTCGCAGAGCCATCCATACCGTTGTCACAAAGTAGGAAACTGAGGAATGAAACTTGAGAAATGCACCGGTACTACCCCGAGAGAAAAATGTTAAACAATTCAAAGAAAAGAAAGGAAAAAAAGGAGGCTGGGGTTTCATTAATTCTACATAATGAAAAGTGAATACAAAACTTAAATATAAAGAGACTATATATAGTCTAGAATAAAAGAAACTAAAAAAAACTATTATACCCTTAATAAACAATAAAATAAAATAATACTACTATATTTCTTAACATCTCCCCTTAAACTCACGATGCGACAGCTACAAGTATCGAGAGTTTGCCAACTAAAAAACGAAAACGGAAAATCGAATGCGACTTGGTAAAGAAATCTGCAAACTGCAAATAGGAAGAAACAAATGGCAGAGTAATTGTCTCATGCTTGAGATGATGACAAGTAAGGTGACAATCGATCTCAATGTGTTTAGTTCGTTTATGAAAAATCGAGTTATAAGCAATTTGAATAGAATTCTGATTTTCGCAATACATAGGAGTAGGATGAGAAAGAAAAACTCTCATATCTGCAAGTAACCAACGTAGTCAAACAATCTCTTTGGTAATAGATGCCATAATATAATATTCTGTTTCGGTTGAAAATTGAGAAACAATAGATTGTTTCTTACTTTTATAAGAAATAAGAGAATCACCCAAAAAAATACAGGGACCAGTAATAGACTTGCGATCTGTGGGATCACTGCCATGATCAGCATCAGAGTATGTACGCAGCTCCAAGGAAGAGGTGGATGGAAGTAAAAGACTCTGAAAGACTGTACCCCGAAGATACCGCAAAATACGAAGAACAACTGCCCAATAAACTATAGTAGGAGAAACAACAAACTGACTAACAACATGAACAGCATATTCAATATCTTAACGAGTAATAATGAGATATACCAAACTCCCAACAATATTACGATATAAAGTAGGATCCGACAAAGGTAAACCATTAGAAGAAGAATATTTTGCGTTAACCTCAATGGGAGTATCAACAGTCTTATTATCAGTAAATCTAGCCCGCTCAAGAATATCTGCAATATATTTAGATTGAGAAAGATGATAATCTCTGGGTGAGCAGGTTACCTCAATATCCAAGAAATATAGTAGAGAACCCAAATCCTTCATTTCAAATTGTCTAGCTAACTTTGTTTTCAAAACTAAAATACCATCATATCATCACAAGTAATAATCATGTCATCAACATATAAAGATAGAATGATACAACATGCATCAGTGCACTTAACAAAAAGAGCAGAATCATGACTACTAGAGGTAAGTCCAAGGAAAGAGATACAACAGAAACTTCTCAAACCAAGCACGAGGTGCTTGTTTGAGACCATATAATGCTTTCTTTATCTTGAAAATATACCGAGAATCATGTGAAACACCAGGAGGGGGCGCCATATAAACTTCTTCTTGAAGATCTCCATTCAAGAAAGCATTTTTAACATCAAGGTGAGAGATACGCCACTGACGAACGGAAGCTACTGCAATAAGAGTACGAATAGTAGTCATTTTTGCAACAGGAGCAAATGTTTTCTCATAATCCATACCATACTGCTGAGAGTACCCTTTAGCAACCAACCTAGCTTTGTATCGGTCAATTGATCCATCAGAATTAGTCATGATCTTATATACCCAACGACAACCCACAACACTCTTACCAGGAGGTAGATGAACTAAGTCCTAAGTACCAGTCTTATACAAAGCAGAATGTTCCTCATCCATAACTCGCTGCAAAAAATGATCCAAAATTGCCTCTTTATAGGAAGATGGCTAAGAGAGACAATGAATAGAGGCTAAAAATGAATTAAAAGATAAAGAATAACAAGAATAAGCAAAATCTGGTAGCTTTGTAGACTTACGAATGCGTGTGGATTGACGTAGAGTTGGATCCACAATCTCAGACGGAGCTTGAGAGACCTTCAGGTGTACCGGAGCGTAAAGTGTCAGTACCTGCAAAATGATTAGTACGAGTTGGTTGTAAAGATAACGGGGTAAAAACATGAGAATGGGTATTTGAGGTACTAGGAACCTGAGAAAAGAAAGGTATATGGTCGAGAAAAGATTAGAATCGTCAGAAAAGGGATCAATACGAATAAGATCAGATCAAGTCAAATTATGAGTAGTGGATGGAATAGAAAAGAAAGGTATATGGTCGAGAAAAACTACATGACGAGACACATAACTTTTCTGAGTTGTTGGATCAAAACAACGATATCCCTTTTTACCTTTACCATAACCAAGAAAGACACAAATATCAGATCGAGATGACAACTTGCTATGTTCTACATGAGGACGAAGAACGAAACAAGTACAACCAAAAACTCTAAAGAAAGAATAATTAGGAGCATACACATACAACCTTTCGTAAGGAGAAAAATCTGAAATATGAGAAGATGAAATTATATTAATCAGACCCACAACAGTAAGAACAGCTTCACCCCAAAACACACTAGGAACAGAAGAAGACAACAAGAGAGAGCGAGCAGTTTCAACAATGCACCTATGTTTTCTTTCAGCAACACCATTTTACTCAGGAGTATCCATACACGAAGTTTGGTGAATGGTTCCATCTAAAGCAAGCAGCTCACAAACTTTATTAGAAGTGTGTTCCCCAACTAAATCACACCTAAAACATTTGATAACAGTAGAATGTTGAGTTTTGACAAGAGCACGAAATGCTGAGTATATCTCAAAGAATTCAGAACGATGTTTTATTAAATAAACCCAACAATAACGAGTATAATCATCAATAAAAGAAACATAATATCGAGACCCTCCTTTTGTAGCAACAGGAGAATGCCACCATACATCAAAATGAATCAAATCAAAAGGAGAAGAAGAAACAGAAATACTTCAATTAAAATATAAAGCTGAAAATTTTGCCAATTTACATTCACTTTAGTCAGAAATAACACAATGTTGCAAATTTCCTAACGCTCTAGTGGAAGCCAAAAATTTTAAACGAGAAGATGAAACATGACCTAAACAAGAATGCCATAAATAAAAACTAGAAGAAGAAGGACTCAAACGAAAAGAAGACAAATCAACACTAGTAGTAGAAGCAGCAACTGGCACTTTTAGCTCATCCAAAATATATAGTCTGCCCTCTCTACAGTATGTCCCAATCAGCTTCTGAGATTGCAGATCCTGCACATAACAAGAAGAAGAGAAAAATGTAACTAAATTACCAGAATCACATAACTGATCAACAGAAGCAAGATTTAATGTGACATTTGGTATATGATAAACATTAGGGAGAGACAAGTGAGGTGTGACAACGGAATCAACACCTGCTAAAGGCATAGGAGTGCCATTAGCAGTTATGACAGGGATAGAAGACGAAGGAGACACTGAAGCAAAAGATGAAGAATTTGGAGACGTATGATGTGAAGCACCAGAATCCAAGACCCATACAGAATATGACATATCTGAAGAACCATAAGGGAACTGACCTACGGAAGGAGAAGAATCAGACATAGCTTGTGGCTATAAGAAGATAAACTTCTGAAATTGCTCAGCCAGGGTACTAGGATCCGTGAAGGGACCTGATGAAGCTAATGCTGCAGTATTAGAATATTGTGGTTTATAGCCCTGAGGTGGTCTATGAACATTCGATTGTGACTGGGTGCCGGGCTTCCAAGCTTGAAATTGTTTCTGCGATTGATTTTGCTGTCTCAACTTAGGATATTAAGCCTTCCAATGACCTTTCTGCTTACAAAAACTGCACTCGTCGAGGGCAATTCTTCCGTAAAACTTATTCTGATTATTAGAAAATGACTTAGAAGACACTGCTAACACAGAAGGATTAGAAGCATAAATGATTCCCTTTTCAAAATAAGACTTGAGATGTATTTCTTCAGCGAATAACTCACTAACAACTGAGTCAATAGAAGGAAGTGGAGAACGATGCAAAATTGAACCTCTAAGTACCTCAAAATCACTGCGAAGTGCAGTTAAAAACTGTACCAACCGTTGCTGCTCTCTATGAGCAATATATGCATCACATACTTTTAATTTGTTCGATTATGTAAGAGCCATTGATCCCAAAGATCTGTCATAGTAGAATAAAACTCTTGGATACTCATATTCTTCTGTTGAAGAGCTCGTATGTCATTCTCCAATTGATAGTGCTTTGCAAAATTTGACTGAGTGAATAACATTTGCAGATGATCCCAAACCTCTTTTGCTGTCTCATACTTCGTCAACTCCCTGCCTATGAAATGCTCAACAGAATTGTTAATCCAAGTAATAATTTTTGAATTATTTGATTCTCAGATATCTACCAAAGCAGCATAATCCTCATCGGTATTCTTAGGTTTCACAAAAGTTCCACTAATATATCCCCACATCTTTTTACCATTAAGAAAAAATTTCATCAAATAACTCCAATACGAATAATTTTTTCCATCCAACCTTACACTCACAGACTGAAGCAAATTGTCTCTTTCAGTAGCCATAATCAAAGAATAAGGAAAAACAAATCTCAAAAGATAGGAAAATGAAATACCAGATTGCAAAAACTGAAAGAAAACTCTATCGAACTTGTCTCGAAATCAAAAAAAAAAATTTAAACCTTGTGCCATGAAAGCTGTGTTTGATATTAAACATTGTCCCATGAAATTTTGCTCTGATACCATGTTAAACAATTCAAAAAAAAAGAAAGAAAGGAAAACAAGGGAGGCTAGGGTTTCATTAATTCTGCATAATGAAAAGTGAATACAAAACCTAAATATAAAGAGACTATATATAGTCTAAAGTAAAGAAAACTAAAAAGAATATTCTACCCTTAATAAATAATAAAACAAAATAATACTACTATATTTCTTAACAAAAAACTCGTGATGATGTTCAAGTGACTGTTGTTTCAGCAAAGAAGGAACTTGGAGAAGTGAAGCTCAACATTGAGAAAGCAGCAGTTGAAGTTAATTGCTTGAATGTGGCATCCATGGCATTTGTGTGCGTTTGACAACGAGTGTGACAAGATTGAGCTCCTGTGAACCAGAATTCCCTATCTTAATAGCGTTTTCATCGAAACCACCCATCATTTTAATTCTCTTCTATGAGTTTTCTACAGGAAAATCAATACCCTTTTCTCGAAACTCAATCTTGTCATCTTGGCTCTCCTTGTTTTTCTTCTCAAATGACTCGCCTAACTATTCTCTATCTTTCATAATCCCCTTCTAGAATAGATAAAAAAAATTTCTAAAACACAGAGGAAATTGATAAAAAACTTACAAAAAAGAAAACTGAAAAACAAAAAGAGCAGCCGATAAAACTTCAGAAAATCTTGAGAGCTTTACTTAAAGCTCGAGCTTTTGCACGCCATAGCCTCTCTATTTCATCTATGTGCGTTTGACAAAGGCGTTAAGTTGGCGAATCTATGGTGAACCAAAGTAAAAGTCCAACAACGAGCTCTGTGGGCAAAATCGATGGCATCTGCAGGTTACAATCATCCTATTCACCTAGGGGGAATTCAAATTGAGACACAAACATCGATGGGTAAACTGCCAATTGCATCAATTACACAACCAATTATTTAATTTTAGCTATGAGAAAAGACGAAAGAAAGTGATTTTTGTTTTTTAAATTGATTTCCACGCAATGAAACATGAAAATAGGGATGAAAATGCAAAAAATTGAAACGCAAGGACATTTTGCACACTGAAGCCAAAAGTAAGGACGTTTTGTGCTAATAAACCCTCGTATTAAGTACTCAAACAGTCCGGTTTGTACAATTACGACTGGTTCAAAAACAAATTGCTCCAATTAAGTACCCAAACTGTCCTAACCAGTGAGTTGTCGGTTCCAGGGCTGGATCAACATGTTCGGTCCGAGTTTGATAACTATGATCAAATCACTTTTTATCCACATATTTTAATAAATTCACAAGTACTATCTACTTATAATTTAATCATTTATAAACACTTCTCAATGCTTAAATTACCGTTATTTGTCTGAAAAATACTAATACTTGCATAATAATTTTTATCTTCTAAATATTTTATCACCTTCTGTTGTTTCTGTATATGCTCACGAAGGATTTCAGATAACTAAAATAGGTTGGTCATCCATTTCTTTCTTTCTTTTTTTTCAAAATAAAAAAATGAAATAAAATAAAAAAAAATTGATCACAATATGTGACGCGATTTATTAATAACGAAGGAGGGAGATTTGGCCTACATCTAGATGAAGGTGCAAAAATTAAACTTCTTCTCACCTGAGATGAAGATTATAATGTAGAAGCTTAAAAAACTATAATTTGTTCATTCTAGTCATACTCTTCGTCATTATAGTTTTGAGTATAGCGACTCATTACTTGAAAAGATTGTGTAAATTAATTATTCTACTTCAAACTTGAGAAGTCCATATCTTCATCCCAATTTCCATCGTATGTCCCTTACATATTTCCTTGTACTCGAGACAGAAATGTGGAGCGATTACAGCGCTTTACAATTTTATTTTCAAGTAACTTTTCATTGGGGCAAGACAAAATCCTGAGATTATTTTAAGCCACGACATGAATAACGAATATTGAAAGAATAGTAATTAACCAAGTATTAATTTTAATTTTAGTCAAATATGTTAACTATTAATAAGTATGTTTGGCTATGCTATTTCAATTTCTTCACCATTTTGTTCATTCTCTATTATTAATTCTGTATTGTTACTCGACTGTCTCTAATTTCCAATTTCTATTAATTAGAAAAAAAATATAAACTCTTCATTCTCTAGTTTATTCACATTTTCTTGCTCCCTAATTTTCAATTTTTACTAAGAAAAAAAAAATATGATCTCTATTATTTAATTTTTTTTCTTACAATACTATTTTTGTAATATTTGACGTAATGAATTGGAAATCATCGTCATCATTGTCAGCCAGTGTAAACATTTTTGTTAGTGGTGATGGGTGGCAGTGATAGCGTCAATTGTGACGGACAATTTTAAAGAACTCACTTATTCTATGATAGTAATAGCACATACTATAAAGACAATGTATTTCATTTTCTTGTGTGCATTAGGATGACTGTTGCTGGTGTGATATGTGACGGTGATGGTGGTGATTAGGGATGTCAACGAGCCAGCCCGAGCCCGAGCCCGAGCCCGAGCTCGAGCCGGAAAAAAAAAGCTCGAGCCGAGCCCGAGCTTTTTTGGACCGAGCTTTTTTGGGCCCGAGCCGAGCCGAGCCCGACCAACAAAAATGAGGCTTGGCCCGAGCTTTTGACCCGAGCCTTAGCGGGCCGAGCCGAGCCCGAGCCGGCTCGGGTTTTTTTTTTTTGTGGCACTTTATAGGCTTATGTCGGATAACATGTTAGATTTATAAATGAGTAACTATCCATTATAACAAAGTAAGAAATCTTTTTAATGATCAATTTAAATTTTCTTACCAATTTTAGTAACCATTGATGAAATTAGCTAAATTTTTAAATGTAATTAAGCAATATATATTACTAATAATTTCACTTAATATAGAATAATAAACATTTGTGTAAATGAGAAAATACTTACTTTAAATATTTAGGTACTTAGAGTTTTAAAGAAATGAAAACAGTAAAAAACTAATAATACAATAAATATTAAACAAACAAATATCACTCATTTTTCAAAATAATCTATGCGATATATTATGAGATAAATTTGTCACTTATAATTAGTTTATTAGTTTCATGATGAGTGGAATAAGTTGACAATTTTTGGTTTTTTTTTTTTTTTTTTTTGCGGGTCGACCCGAGCCACACGGGCCGGCTCGGGCTTTTTCCGAGTCGAGCCCGAGCCGTGCGAGCCGTCGAGCTTTTTTGCCATCCCTAGTGGTGATAGTGAGATGGTGATTTAACAAGAAATTACGTACATATTGTTACATCAATAACACAGTATAATTTTAAAGAAATTACATACACTGTAATAGCAATAACAAATTGTAAGTTAGAATTTTAAAAAGAAAAAAATTATATAGAGCATAAGTTATAATTATTGTAACTTATTAAATGTAGGATTTCTCAAAATTCGTTGTAAAAAAAAATTCCATACACGATAGAAAATTACGTGTGCTGTAACAAAAAGCAACAAATATTTTCAGCCACACCTGATTTTTGAAATACTCTTTCATTCACATAATTTTTTATTTTGAACCCCAAATATTCCATAGTTGTCTCATTCACCCTTGTTTTGTATAAAAAAATGAGTAGGTAACTAGGTCCTTTCAACAAATGCAATACTATAACATAATGGATCGTCTAGCAGTTTGTGCCAAGCCCAAGTAGCACGCTATGGCTTTATGTCCAAATCTACTTTAGTTTTAGCATTTTCCAAATGTATTAAAGTAAATTAATTGATATGTGCAATGATTACCTCTTAATGATTAAGATTATACAACTTGTTTCTTAAAGGGAAAATTGTAGTCAAAGTACCAAATCTTTCATTTAGTTGCAGACTTTACCAAAACTTTTCATTTGGGTCATCCGAAGTACCAAACCTTTTAAAAATCGCAATTCCAATCCAGATTAACAGTTTCCATCTATTTGACTGTCAAAATCGTTAGTTGACCCCACAAATGAAAAAAATTAATAATTTTCACCAAATAGACAATGGTAGTTTCCCTTTCTATTTGAAAAATCGAGTGTCACATTGGATACTACTTAACATTTTACGAATTAACAATTTAATGGTTTTTAAGTTATCAAATGGTTGTTACTTATCCGTTTTTAGTTTTGACCCTACGTGCGGAATTAATTAATCAAAAGCAACAAGTCACTTTTAATTGTTTCTAGATGATTAAGCATACAAGTCCAATTATCCTATGATTGAATACCACAGTAATAAGGAAAGCAATAATAAACACCGATATGATGACGGAGAAACCCTAACTGGATAAAGATTTCGGGACCAAATCAGTTACTTCTACTATAGAGAATACGGAGTGAGTTATAGTCAGATGATATCTAGCCAACTCCACTAGACTTCCCAATATATTTCCTGCTAACTCCAAGGCTTGGTCCAAGACCTACTCCAAGATATTTTGCAATTGTCTCTTCAAAGTGGAATTCAAGAACCTGCTCTAAAGCCTTGTGCTCTTCCTGCGCTTGTAATCCAACTTCTCTCAACCTCCAGCAGCCTCTGAAATTCAATAGAGAAAGCACCTTCCTATGACCAATATGAAGTATGTTGTGTTTCAGATTCAATGAGTTTGATGTTTTTTCCAAATATGTGGTTGTATAAAATCAAGAGCGAAATGATGAAATCAATGTATGGATAGACTCTTAAATATGTTATAGAGAAGATGCACAATGAACAACCACACCAACTTATCAACTTTTACACTTTCTCTAACTAATTAATTCCACACACACAAAGGAGCCATTTTATTGTATGAAGCTTATCGCAAAGTTACAAATTAAGAACCGAAAAGAAAGAAATTCTTAGCCTTTTTCATAGATTGAAAGTACAAGAACGAGAATGGTAGACGTGAATAGAAGAAGGCTGATTTAAATCCGGCTCACATGGGCGGCCTACGCCCCTTTTCCTCCAGAGTCGCCACCTCCGCTCCCTCTACCCCACTGCCGCGCAACAATCTTCTATCCTTCAATTTCTTAGCGGATAAAGTCATCAACCATCTCAAGAATTTGGGCATCCAAGTCCGCCAAGGGTTATTTGAAGCGAAATTTACGTTAGCGGAGGCGGAGTTTGGATTCATCTTCTCTTTGGACCTCAAAGTTGTGCTATAGGCTAGTTTGCCTCTGGGACCTAGCTTTCCTGACTAGCGCTCGTCTAGTTCTGCTCGCTTGCAACTCCACGCCTCCATTGACCTACCAATCGCCTCCATTATCTTTCACATAGCACGAAATACTTTGTGGTCCAAGTCATGGGGTCCGCACCCATTTTCATCACTGATTTGTCCATGAGGTCTTTATCTGCGTCGGGGAATCACATCTGCATACATTAATCTCCATCCACATGCTAATTTTTCTAACTAATTGTGGGAGAGAGAATGATATTAATAGTGATGAAATGGAGGAAAAATGAACATTGAAGTGCAATAATAGAAACGAAAGTGTGTAATGTCCAAATTGCCCTTGTTTATTTGGTGAAAATTATTAATTTTTTTATTCCCGGGGTCAACTAACGATTTTGGTAGTCAAATAGACGGAAACCGTCAATCTTACTAGAGCTACGATTTTTTTAAAGGTTTGGTACCTCAGGTGACACAAATGAAATGTTTAGACAAAGTTTGCAACTAAATGAAATGTTTGGTACCTTGGCTACTATTTTCCCTATTTTAAATGGAGAATAATCATTGCTTTACTAAGGGAGAAAATATGAATGTGTTAATTACAAAAAGTTTTTCTAAAATGACTAATCAATTTTCTTGAGTGCATGTCTTCATTATTCTAATTAGAGTAAATTAGTCTATAGCAGTTAGAAATATTTATTCTTTGTAATTGTCTTGTCGTGTTTAATTTATTGTTAGTGCAGAATGGAAAAAGAAGTGATTAGAAGCTGCTTAAAAGCATTTCCTTTGCATTCATTTATTAGTGATTCCATGTTCTAATTAATTAGCTAATGCATGTGATCAGAAAAAAAAAAAAGAATAAGAATATTTGATTGCATTACCTCATGCAATTAAGGATAGAAGTTAAGTTTATTATTAATCCAAAATTTGCTCAAACCTAATTAAAACAAAGACTGCATACCCTCTTCAAGTCTTAAGCTGTCGAAATTAGATACCACAATTTGTTCCTGTACACATAAATGATACCAAAATAACATTTCAACATACAAATGCAACAACTTACTTTCGAAGAAAATTAATCAATTGAATCACAAATTCAATAAACAAACTGCTCGTTACCGGAGAAAGGCAGCCTTCGGGAAATTTGAGTTTGATTTGAAGAAAGTGGAAAGCTTAAAACCTTAAGCAAGAAAATATAGGTATTTCCTAAATTATAGAGACATAACGGGGAGAAAATAAAGGTAATGGGAGTGGTGTGTTAAAAATTGAGATTCAATTTTTAAAGATTAATCTTATTAAGTGGAATAACACAATACTTTATAAGTTGTACTACATCAAAAAACACTTTTTGCAACGGTCAAAAAACGCTGCGGTAGACCTTTTACAACGTTTTAGTGTGTTGTGAAGTTCAGTGTTGCTGTTGCTGTTCAGAGTTTTTTAAACGTTGCGGTACACCCTTTTGCAGCGTTATTTAAACTTTGCGAAAAACTCTTTTGTAGGGTTTTTTAAACGTTGTGATAGATCCTTTTGCAGTGTTTTTTAAACATTTCGAAAAACTCTTTTGCACCGTTTTTTAAACTCTTTTGAAATAACATAGCCAAAGTTGATCTTTTACAATGTTTAATAAACGTTGCAAAAAATCAAATTTTTCGCAACGTTCAATAAACGTTACGAAATACATTTTTTGCAACGTTTATTTATAAAATGTTGTTTAAACTCAATTATATTAATCAATAGCAACATTCACTTATTAAAATGTTGCGATAGACACCTTTAGCAACACTTAACTACTGAATGTTGTCTTTTATGTGTTGCGAATGCTCTTTTTTGCGTAGTGTTGGTCTATATTTTTATCTTTATTCGATGTTAAGATTTGAGGTACCATCTTAAAAGATTAACTTTATTAAGAGGAATACCACAAACTCTTATAAATTGGTGTATGTTTTCATCTTTATTCAATGTTAAGATTTGAGATACCATCTTAAAAGGTCAACTTTATTAAGAGGGGTAGTACAAACTCTTATAAATTGATCTATATTTTTATCTTTATTCGATGTTAAGATTTAAGATACCATCTTAAAAGGTCAACTTCATTAAGAGGAGTAGCTCAAACTCTTATAAATTGGTCTATGTTTTCATATTTATTCGATGTTGGATTTTTTTCACTTAACATACCCTCTCAAGATGGTGGCTCGTTTTGAGAAGATAAAATTTCATATCGAATAAAGATGAAAATATAGAACAATTTATAAAAGTTTGGACTACTTATCTTAATAAGGTTAACCTTTTAAGATAAAATTTCAAATCTTAACATGATATTGGAACCCGTTAAGATCCAACGAGCAATTTGATCCGATTAAGATTCAAAAAAAAAATTGATCACGTGGATTTCAAGATTGAATCAATAAGGTGCCTAATATTCCCAATGGAGTCATCATCTTGAAGTGACATGTTAAGGGATAAAATTTCATATTGAATAAAGATAAACATAGAGACCAATTTATGAGAGTTTGTGCTATTCCTCTTAATAAGATTGACATTTTAAGATGAAGCCTCAAATCTTAAAATGGTGAACAAAAGAAAGGTAAGTTGGGTTAGGCCTAGTTTGTTTGGGTAACATTGTAAGTTACTAAAGTAAACTAGTATTTTTGAAAAACAAATTCCAAAGCAAACCACTCTAACCTTAAATCAATATTAAAATTTCAAAATTATAATTAACTGTACCGTTGTATAATGATTGGACTGGTTTGAAATCAAGATGTATATGAGATTCACTTGAATCCGAATCAACGATAGTGGTTTCAAAATTGTCGCGACGACTCACATTGTTAAGAAAAACGTAATCAAAACTAGCCTAACCGGATTTGGGCCATTTCATGGGTAGATGTGTCCTAATGAACTGGTTGAATAATTCAGCCTGCAATATTAGCCGGTTTGTGGATCAACTTGGTCTTTAAATTTGAAAGATACGTTAGTTCAAACTCAAGCTTGGTTGTAGGCTGGTTGGTCCGGACCGACACACTAGTACACAACACAAGTCTAATTAACATCCAAAAGTGATGAATCAGATTGAAGGAACGATAGTAAAGTGTTGAAACCAATGTTTTAAAAACCGACCCGAGCATCGACCCGAAAAAGAGTAAGGGTCAAGGGTTGAAAGGTCGAACTAGGGTCGACCCTTTTTTTTTTTTAATAATTTTACAAAAAATCACCAAATAAAGCAAGTTCTTTTGAAATCACAAAAAGTAAAGAACTATAACAACATGAACTCATCCATACAATTAATATAAATAATTAAATACAATCAACAAATCAACGTCCCGCTCAATCCAATTATGTAATGTAAAATAAGTCCATAATTTTAAATAATTAACTATGTTAACTTGAAAACTTGAGTAGTTAAAATTTAAAAGTTTCACATGAGTTTGTTCTTCAATAGAAAAATGCCATGTTATAATTGAATTCAAAAAGTGCACTAAACATCAAAAGATCGAATAGTTAAATTTCGTATTCATCGTTCTCATCTATAAGTCTGAATCCTTGATCACTTCGAAGATCACTTGAACCACCAAAACGATGAATAACATCCAACCTATCTGCATCACCTGTCCCTTGAGTATCAAGCTTGTCAATATTTTCATTTTCATCTAAAGCACAAACATAAGGAAACAACATATTAGGTGAAAGTGGAGACTATATTTTTCCTTTGAGTTCTAACATAATAAATATTACAACACTGAGTTTAAATAGTTAAACTTATTACCTTGAACATTTGTATCATTTTCATGATTATTAACATTGAGAATTGCACCTTCTTCATAAATTGTATTATCTAATTCTTCAAACTCGAAATCCTGAGGTGGTATCTCTTCCTCTATCCAAAAGTATGTCTTGTCAATGCATTCATAATCAACTGGATCATACGATCTTGACTTATAATAAATTCTGTAAGGTTGTACATGAAAATTAGTTATATTAAGAAAACATTATCGATAAACAAGGCATTAAAAATAAACTTGTGATATAGTAAAGAGTTTTAGATTATAGACCTATTCTTCAACTGCAAATTATAAGTAACATAGACAAGATCATTGAGTCTTTGATGTTCCAATCTATTTTTTTTTTTTTTTTTTGTGTGAATGCTTTCAAAGACACTCCAATTTCTTTCACATCCCGAAGAAGAAGATGTTTGACCAAGAATTCGAACGACAATCTTTTGCAAAGTTGGAGCACTATATCCACACAATTTCCACCATTCATCTACAAGTTATCTAAAAGTTAGTTTTAAGTATTATATTATGTAAACATATACAAAATATTTAAATTTAAATGCTCACCAGGTTGTAACGACTTTCTAGTATTACACGCCGATTGTCTTCCAAAACTTCTTTCACGATCTCGATACATCCTTATCTCTGACATTGCTTTTGTCTCATCATCACAAATGCTTTTGATCTCTAGTAAATTGAAGAGGCCTTGCATGACTTCTACTTTTGGACAAAATCCTTCTTCATAAATGAAAGCAGGATTAGAAAAATAGGCTGGTGCATGTATGTTAAGGCGTAGATGTTTATCCCATCGTTCCTTGATGATATCAGTGTAAGGTTTGTACAATCTTTTCTTATTTAAAAATACATTTTTTATTCCTTTTCGTGTCCTATGCATTCCATCATATACATAACCCAATGAAGGTTTTTCATCTGAATCTACTATTTGTAACAACCTTACGATAGGAGCCACAATTTTCACAACCATCAAACAATCCTCCCAAAATTTGTTGTCCAAGATGATAGAACTTACAAGTCTCCTAGTTGCACTTTTTGAAAGCCTATGGCTTGTGAAATGCCTACTTGTTGCCAAACTTTGCAATACTTGTTTGTGATCATAAATACTTCTCAATGTAATAAACGTGGTAGCAAAACGAGTCACAGCTAGACGTACAATTTCCTTCCATTCGGGTATTTTTCTCAACCAAGACAAAAAAAATTGTGTGGTTATACACAAATATTGTAATCTTTGAAGCACGTAATGCTAGGAATGCACGTGAGGCATACTACTAATATCTTTCAAAATAAGATTCAAACAATGTGCAGCACAAGGAGACCAAAAAATGTGGTCATACTTTTCATGCAATAATTTCCCTGCCGCCACATAGTTAGCTGCATTATCAGTTACCATATGAACAACATTACGAGGTCCAACCCATTCAACTACCTCAGAAAATAAGTTACACAACATTGGAGCATCTTTCACTGCATCTGATGCATCAACAGATTTTATGAATACAATCCCAGAAGAGCAATATACTAAAAAATTAATTAAGGTTCTATGTCTTTGATCACTCCAACCATCGGCCATAATTGTACATCCATTATTTATCCAATGGCTTCGATAAGTATCAACTAGTAATTGACACTCTTTTTTGCAATCCCTTAACAAATTAACACGAATGTCATTAAAAGATGGACCTTTAAATCCAGGGCCAATTGCAGCAGTAGCATCTAAAGCGAGTTGAAAGTAAGGTGAATGCAAAACATTAAATGGAATGCAAGCATCATAAAACCACCTAGCCCAAGACATGTGGGCTCTATTTACTGCTTGTTTACCGCTAAAACACTCTTCAAACTAGGTTGATCTCCAAGAGTAGTCCTTGGAGCAAAATATGTTTAAATCCCTCCAATTGCTTTTCTCTTCACTTTTTCTTGCCTTTGCTTTTGTAATGGTTTATTTATTTCTTGAATTTCCTCTTCTATTTCCTCTCCTCCAATTTCTAAATTTATAGGATTTTCCCCGAACGTAGAGTTATGAGCCTCTTTTGCATCTTGTTTCTTTTGAGATATATCCTTAAGAATTCCTTGAAATTTAACCCGAACATCAAAATGAACGTTCTTACATTGAGATATTTGACCTTTAATTCTAGCAAGATGATACTTCATTCTATTAAGTCCCCCACCTTTAAAGCTATTGTTGCAATAAAGACATGTGAAACGAATTTTACCGTCAATGTCATGACTTGAAGAAAAGTGTTCCCATGCAGGATCGCTCTTTGCACGACTAGAAGTTGTGGAACTTAGAGATTCACTTCCTAAAGATTGAGTATTGCTAACCATCCTACATAAAATCAATGAAATGAATATAAGTGTTTTTCAACAGTGAAAGCTAAAATGAATTCCACAAAATGATTATGCAAACTTATGTACAACCACAGTAAAGTAGATAGAGAGCAAGGCAGAGAGGAAATCCAACTATTTTCCAAAAAATTATGATAGTTCAGAAATCAATTATGCTATGCAAATCCAATTATATTCCACAAAATTATGCAAATGTCTTTAGAAAATGATTTCAAATTTCATTAGAGTTGTTTTTGTTTAAATGAAATTAGTTCACGCATTATGTGTAAAAATGTAAATAAAGCATATAAAAATAAAAAATTTATAAAAGTTTTGTTAACCAAATAAATCAAAAAAGTTGTCTTTTGAAAAATCTGTAAAAGTTTTGTTAACCAAATAAACCAAAAAAGTTGTCTTTTGACTTTCGTTCACATATTTCATAATCAATTGCAGCAGTAGCACTCTTTTCCTGTTTATATATAATTATTTGACATTTCCTGGTTTCAATATTTACAGAAATCGTGGGTGACTTTGTACCTGTTTAACTTGGACTTCTTCAGATGAAAGGAATAACCTTATTGCTCAGTTTTGGAACTTCCGGTATCAATTTCAGGGCAGTCGGTGACGACATGGAAGAATGAGAGCGACTGGAGAAGGCAAGGAAGAGTGAGGCGGCATGGAAGAATTTTGGAATTCTGGCTCTGAAGGGTTTCAAATAGGTTATGGCTTTGAACCGGGAATACCGTCTAAACCGTGTCCGGGTCACCGGTTTTACAAAAATCGGGTGGGTCACCGGGTTTTAAGGCGGGTTTTAAATTTTCGGTTTTAAATGCCTAACGGACCCGATTTTGGGCCCGGTTCCTGGTTAACCCAATTGAACCGGTCGGGCCGGGTCGGTTCTAACAACATTGGTTGAAACAAGTCTGGAAAGAATAAACAAAGTGAATGGAGCAACCAATTCCAACTGCCTATTTTTATAACTTATTATCTATATCTATAAATAATCCATTTGAACATACCACAATTATTCATTTGATCATGTTAGATGGTTATAACTGGATCCAACCAACGACTCTGTAGGTTTAAGTGGTTCTCTAACACCATTGGACTAGAGCCATTAGTGACATTTACATTGTTATTTATTATTTACTTATGCTGCTTAAGTGGCATCCACTTATTGGTAGTTAAGTGGTCACTTGGATTGTGCTAGTTTAGAATTAATTGTAGCCCTTGAATGATATCGACGGCTGAGATCTATTCTTGGATGAGATATTTTCTTTGGGCTATGCTTTTTGAATTCATTCGATCCTTTTCTTTGAGACTTAACATTTTCTCTTTGTTGGTCCGTCTCTCTTGTCTGTCTCTTCTTCCTCATCTGGTGTTCTCTGAAAGAGATCTTGTAAGCCTGTTGAGGGGGGGAATACCTGTGTATTACTAAGACTTGAAATAGTAGTTGAGTTGTTGATTTTTCTCGAAGGCTTAGGTCAGGTTCGGTAGCTTTGATCTTAACTGTTTTTGGTAGATCCTTGGATCAATGACCCAAGTCAAGTGTTGACAGGTTCTAGCCGACTGTTTATCTCTCTCTGAATGGCGATTTGCAAGGCATAGAAGGGTTGTTCCTGAGCCTACTATTCAACCGGTTAAGGAAAGAGGAAAAGGGTTTATTTACTGCTTTCAATTTCTATGGTTTCTTTATGTTTTGTAAATGTTTGATTACATTGTGGTTTTGAAATTCGAACTCTGAAATTTCCCAGCAAACTGGTATCAGAGCTTGGACGGCTTAAGGTTTTGGTAGTATTCTTCCTATTAATATGCTTTTGGGTCCTTTCCTCTATAGTGATATATCTGTATAGACCTTTAAAGATCTAAACATACAACATCACTTTAGGCATCTTGTTTTAAAATTCGATTCTGACTCCTTTGTGTTTTTTGTTGTGTATGTGCTAGCTGGATTGGGTGATTGGTGACTCGGCTGGCTTGTTCGACCTCGGGGTTAAGAGTATATTTACTGTTTTTCAATAGTAACTGGTATGGTCTTCCAACCTCACCTTTTGAATACAGCTTGATGGACTATCTGGATTGATGCATGATTAATTAATCACTTGTCTATGAATTCTGGTTATTGGATTCTTGTGACTGATTTGTAATCTTGGAAGCATATTTACTTGCATAATATACATGTGTATTGTCTAAGCTTGGATCACACCTGCACACATATCATATTGAGGTTTCTTGATCGGATTAATTCATTACTGTACTTCAATTTCTGGATGTTGTCTTAACTCCGTGTTTCTATTTTATATCGATCACTTGAAAAAAAAATTCAAAACCTTTTTTTATGTCCACGAGGACAGGCCACCTTTTTACAGAATCTGTAATGGGTTCGAGGGTCGAATTATTACAATTCGATGGAAAGAGGGATTACTCGATATGGAAACAGAAAATGAGGGTCATTTTGGTCCAACAGAGAGTTGCGAAAGCTCTCGATGATCATGCTACTTTTTCTGATGAGTTAAAGGCTAAACCTGTTGAAATTGAAGAAATGAATGAACTTGCTTATAGTTCTAGAATTTTGCACTTATCTGGTAATGTTGTTAGACAAGTTGATAGTGCTAAAGATTCTAAAACTTTGTGGTTTGCTTTAGATGTTTTGTTCTTGACTAAAATTTTGCCTAATAAGATATATCTGTTAGAAAAGCTGTTTAGTTTTAAGATGGACATGGGGAAGGATGTGGAAGGGAATTTGAGTGACTATAGCATAATTGTTAAGAGTTTGGCTCATAATGACAAGAAATTTGAGGATGAAGATTTAGTTGTCATATTGCTAAACTATTTACCTGAATCTTATAAAAAATTAGAAAAGCCATAAAATATGGTAGGGGCACTCTTTCACAAGCTATTGTGGTAGATGCTTTGAAATCTAGAGAACTAGAACTAAAAAGAGACAATAGAACTAATTCCAGAGAAGAAAATCTATTTGTTAGAGAAATACCTGAAAAGAAAGAATTTAACTTCTATAACAAGAAGGGAATGGCAAAATCCAAAATGAGATCCAAATCTAAAGATAGAAGTTGTAAGAAATGTTATAACAGTGGAAAGTTAGGACATTTCAAGAGAAACTGCTTTGACTGGAAAAAGAAACAAAAAGACTTAAACAATAATGATCTAAATAATGATGTCATTGTTTCTGAATTCGATAGTTTACATGTTTTGGATGTGTCGAGGAAGAATTTGACAAAAACTAGATCCTGGAAACAGGGTGCACCTTTCACATGTGCCCTAAAAGGTCTTGGTTTTATAACTATAAAAAGACTGAACCTAGGAAGGTCTACATGGGAGACAATAATTCTCAGAATGTGATTGAGATTAGTGACATAGCCATCAGAATGTATGATGGGGCTATCAAGCAACTTAAAGATGTAAGATATGTCCCTAATTTGAAGATGAACCTCATTTTCTTAGGTACTCTTGAAGATGAAGGATATACATTTAAATCTGAAAATAAGATTTTGAAAATTATGAGGGGTCTCTAGTAGTTATGAAATGGCCTAAAAGGAATGGACTGTCTATCTTGAGCGTAGAACTGAGACAGTACCTGATTCTAATCTTCTTATATTTAGTAAAGACAAAAGTGAACTCTGGCATATAGAATGGGTCACATTGGGTTTAAAAGGGCTAAAATCTTTAAGTGATAAAAAATAACTTGGGAAAGATGACATTGAAGTTATGGACTTCTGTGAGAGTTGTGTTTTGGGTAAGTCCCACAATGTGAGCTTTAAAACTAGCTCTCATAGAATCAGCATACCATTGGACTATGTCCATGTTGATCTATGGGGCCCTGAAAAGCATTCCATATTTGGTAGAAGTAAGTACTTCTTGTCCTTAGTGGATGATTACTCAAGAAAAGTTTGGATTTATCCTTTGAAGGCTAAGTCATAAAATTTTGGAAAAATTAGAATTTGGCTTAAGTTTGTTGAGAACCAGTTGGACAAGAGACTTAAAACATTAAGAACTGACAATGGGCTTGAGTTCTGTAATTTTGAATTTGACAACTTTTGTAAGCAAAATGGGATAACAAAACACAGAACAGTTAAGTATACACATGAATAGAATGAGGTCGTTGAGAGAATGATTGGGACCATAATGAACAAGGTTAGGTGCATGTTGATTAGCTTTGGCCTTGCCAAAGGTTTTTAGGCTAAAGCTGCAAGTACTGCAGCTTATCTGATTAATAGGTCACCATCCAGCAGTATAAACTTTAAGACTCCATAGAAATTGTGGATAGGGGAGCCTCCAAATCTAAATCACGTAAGGGTGTTTGGATGTGCTGCATATGCACATCAGTCTGAAGGGAAACTTGAGCCTAGGGTTGTCAAATGTGTGATGTTAGGGTATTTCGAAGGTGTGAAAAGGTATATGTTATGGGTTTTAGGGGTCCAAGGCATCAAGATTATTAACAGCCGAAATGTAATCTTTAATGAATCTGAAATGTCATGCCTAAAATAGAAAATTGATGAATATAACATATCTGAAACTGAAAGAAATGTTCAGAGTGAGGTGAAGTTAACCAAGTTTGATTCACCTAAACCTGAAAATGATGATAATGACCCCACACGTCATGAAACTGAAACTGAACCTGTAGAGGTGACTGAACTTCAAGATAACATTGACCTTGTTGAAACTGAGCATTTTGATGATCAGCCACCTAATCAAGACTATCAGCTCATTAGGAATAGGACAAGAAGGCAAATCAGACCTAATCCCAAATATGAATCTCTAAACTTGACTGATTTTACCTTTGTTTCAGGTGAAGCCCTTGAACAAATAGATCCTGCCACTTATGAAGAAGCTATTAGTGGAAAATATTCTGAAAGTTGGCTAAAAGCTATACGGGAAGAAATGAAATCTTTTAGTGATAAAAAACCTGGAAACTTGTTAAAAATTCTAAAGATCAGAAATTGGTTTTATGTAAGTAGATTTACAAGTTAAATGAGGTTTTGAGCCCTAATAATCCTGTGGGGTTTAAGGTGAGGTTAGTTGCTAAGGATTATACTCAAAGAGATGGTGTTGACTACAATGAAATATTCTCACATGTGATCAAATATAAAATGATCAGATTGATGTTAGCTCTTGTTGTTCAATTCAATTAGGAACTCGAACAACTCGATGTAAAAACAACATTTTTACATGGGGAGTTGGAAGAGGATATCTTCATGAGTCAACCACAAAGCTTTGTAGCTAAAGGCAAATCTGATTGTGTTTACAAGTTAGAAAAATCATTGTATGTGTTGAAACAAAGGCCAAGACAATGGTACAAGAGGTTTGATGCTTATGTACTAAAGATATGGTTTAAGAGAAGTGAATTTGATGCTTGCTTGTATTTTAATAACATGAAGAGTGGGTGTGAAGTTTACTTGCTACTTTATGTTGATGATGTGCTTTTGGCTGGACCTAGCAAGTCTCAAATAATTGAACTAAAAGATCTTTTAAAACCTGAATTTGACATGAAGGACTATGGGAATGCTAGAAAGATTCTTGGGATGGTTATAACAAGGAACATGGCTGAAAATATGTTAACTATTTCACAAGAAGCATATTTGAACAAAGTGGTAACAAAATTTAGTATGAAATATAGTAAAATTGTGAATGTGCTTCTTGCTGGTCATATGAATCTTTCTCATGCTCATTCGCCTAAATCTGAATCTGAATTGAAAGAAATGGAAAATGTTCTTTATGCAAATGTCATAGGTTCTGTTATGTTTTCTATGATTACTACTATGCCTGATCTTACATTTTTCATTAGCCTCCTAAGTAAATTTATGTCCAATCCTGGTAAACCACACTGGGCTGGAATGAAATGGTTGTTGAGGTATTTGGTTGAGACTTTAAATCTAGGCTTAGCATATGAGAAAAGATCTAAGAACTTAACCCTTAAAGGTTATGTTGATGTTGATTTTGCTGGTGATAAAAACAGTAGAAAATTAACCACGACATACTTTTTTACTTTAGGTGATAACTGCATAACATGGAAATCACAGCTACAGCTTTTAGTTACTTTGTCTAGTACTGAAGTAGAATATGTTGCTATAATCGAAGTTGTTAAGGAATGTATTTGGTTGAAATGGGTCTTAAAAGAATTGAACTTCATGCATGATACACCTATTATGTTTACTAATAATCAAAGTGCTTTATTGCTTTGCAAAAATTTTGTTTATCATGAAAGATCAAAACATATTGAGGTGAAGTATCATTTCCTTCGTGAAAAATTGTCTCAAGGTGAAGTTGAATTTGTTAAGATTCATACTAACAAGAATCCCTCAGACATGGGGACAAAAATTCTACATGTACAAAAATTTAAATTGTGCTTATCTTTATTACATATTGACACGGGTTAATTTTCTTGCAGGTAGTGGGCAATGATGATGAATAGCTTTCCATATGCAAATTTGCAATCCAGAGAGAGTGTGTTAGGAGAATCAAGGAGAAGAATGTGAGTTTAAGTGGTTCTCTAACACCATTGGACTAGTGTCATTTGTGACATTTACATTGTTATTTATTCTTTACTTATGCTGCTTAAGTGGCATCCACTTATTGGTAGCTAAGTGGTCACTTGGATTGTGCTAGTTTAGAATTAATTGTGGCCTCTTGTTAAGATCGACGACTGGGATTTATTCTTGGTTAAGATATTTTCTTTGGGCTACGCTTTTTTGAATTCATTCGGTCCTTTTCTTTGAGACTTAACCTTTTCTCTAGGTTGGTCCATCTCTCTGGTCCGTCTCTTCTTCCTCATCCGGTGTACTCTAAAATCGATCATTTAAGCTTGTTGAGGGGGAAATTCATGTGTATTACTTAGACCTGAAATAGTGGTTGAGTTGTTGGGTTTTTTCGAAGAAGGTCAGGTTTTGTGGCTTTGATCTTGACTGCTTTTGGTAGATCCTTAGATTGATGACCCAAGTCAAGTGTTGAGAGGTTTTGGCCGGTTGTTTATCTCTCTCTGGATGGCGATTTGCAAGGCACAGAAGGGTTGTTCCTGAGTCCACTTTTCAGCCGGTTAAGGGAAGAAGAAAAGGGTTTATTTACTGCTTTCAGTTTCTATGGTTTCTTTATGTTTTGTAAATGTTTGATTACATTGTGGTTTTAAAATTCGAACTCTGAAATCTCCCAACAGACCCTATACTAGATATCCATTTGTTCCCCATAACAATGGCATCTGATTCATACCATACTTCACCATATATAAACATATATTGAATTAATTCATGCATGTGTCAATACACATACATTTACAGCAAATATATATATATATTCCAATTTCAAAGATAACCCACCCTGCATCATTGCATGGCTCAACCCTCAATGAGGGTACCGATTCTCGAGGTGTGACACGTTGCATATACTCTCTTGTGTGTATCTCATCTTGTAGCGTATCATTTAAAGACCATCCCTCTAATGGCATCAACCCCTACTATCCGGTGCACGTGTTAACTCTCAAGTGTTCACATGATGGGTTGGCTCATGTACCAAGTCACTACTAAAAATTAGCTTTTTTATCTACAAATAATGACTAACGGATTGTATATTTTGGTAATCAGAAATAGTTTATTCGTTGATTTTAACAAAGAAAATCATCAACGGAATTTTCGCTTGTAAAAGTGGTAACTCTTTTCCAACGAATATTCAGCGCCTAATGTTGTTGTTTAGCCCATGTTTGTCATCCATTTTCTCAAACATTGTTTGCTATAGTAAACAATCTCCACCACATATTCATTCAATAAAATATTCTACACACAAATCAATAAAAGTATTTTACTTTTCAACCACACATTCTCCAAAAAATACTATTCAAAACTCTATTTTTTCTTCCAGAATGGGAGACAAACAAGCCCTTAATATACTTACATTTACTAACAACATTTTCGTAGGTGATGTAATTCAACTTTTTTTTCTAAAAAATGTGTCAACCTTTCACCTGTTCACCCGTGAATTTTCCATTGGTGAAAGAATAGTTCATATTACCAATGGAATTGTCGTTGCTAATATTAATCAATTTTAATAATTAGAAAATTCAAACATTTTCCTACAAAAGATCCGTAGGTGAAGAATAATTAATTTAAAAAAAAAAATCAGCCTCTTCACCAACGAGAATTCCATAGTTAAAGATTAATTCATATTACTAACAGAAAATCCGTTGATGATATTAATCAATTTTAATAATGCTAAACCAAATGAATTTGTGTCCCACATCGAAAGTTCATAACAAAATCTTTGGAGATGATCTCAATAAATTAGTGGTATAATAAGTGATTAAACAATTTTTTGGACCTTTCAGTTTAGTTGATTAAAAGTTAAAAAAGTTATAATCATTAAACAATAATAAATAATAATAAAATAATTTTTTTTTGCAACTCTTTACACCTATGCCACTATTTACAACACTAATTTTTATCAATTATAATGGTAGACATTTATCAACGAGAAATTGGTTGGTAATGATTAAGATTTTTATCAATGGAATTTCCATTGGTAGAAGGTTCACACTTTGCCAACGGAAAATTCTTTACTCTTTTCCTACGACGCGATCCGTTGGTAACTATTGGTGACCCTCAAATTAACAACGGATTTGTGGTTGCTAATATTCCGTTGATAAAATTTAATAGGAACGGAGATCCTAGTTTCAGGAACGGATATTCAGTGCCTGAAACCATTTTTTTTCTTTTTTTGTTGTTATAGTGAGTCTTTTAAGAGGTAGCATTGTTTGGTGGGTTCAAATCACATCGTCATTTATTTATTAAAAATATATATTCGCGCATTGAAATATAAATTAGTGAAAATTAAAAATAATGAAAAGAATGTATGTGAATTGAAAATTGAAGTACCCTAGTGGGATACAGCCTTGAAGGAAGGAGAGGATCTCTCTCTCTCTCTTTCTCTACTTGCCTACCAATAATTGAAGTTTAGAATGACTTAGTTTATTTCAGTTAAGGTACCAATGATGGAGGGGGGCCTAATAGACCTAGTGGACTCCATCTTTCCACGTCCAAAAGAACCAACGTTGTCAAAGAACTTGGAAGCATGTTAGTGTTCCTATTGCAAAATCCATGCGTTATCTTCACATCAAACACGCTCTCCCCGTTAAGTGGATTCCAACTCCTCATTCAACTATTTTTAGATTCCCCACACCTAGATAGTGGGTGGGTTTCCCTTTCACAGCCTAATCAAAAGAAAATTAAAGCTCATTATTCTATTTTTGAGTCCCCTTATATATGGAACATATTTCTAAAAAGTAAAAGAGAGAAAAAAGTAAAGTATACAGCATTGATAGTTGGATTTATTAACCCGTAAAAAACCTTCGAATCTAGGAAACCAATGAGTAGATTTGTAGTTATGTTTGGGAGCAATGGTTATGTATCCATTGATGGGGCTATAGTATTGTTAACATAAATACAATCTTAGTGACTGCTTTTCAATGTGGGTACCTCTCAAGAATATGTCTGCAGTTTAGATTATTTCATGTCTTGCTAACCAAACATTGTCACAAATTGCAATAATACGCAATTCGAGCCATTGCAATTTATCATTCCTTTCGAGACTCTCATCCACAACTAGGGCGGGACATTCGTTGGTTCGTTTCGGTTCTGAAGAGAACCAAATCGACCCAAATTTTTTGGGTATTTAATAAATGAAACCGTCGGTCCAAATATAATTATGGAACCGTTCGAATTCGGTTTCGTTCTGTTCGGTTCAGATTTGTTCGATTCCATACCATAATTAAATTTTTTAATATTTACAACAATACTACATAAATACAACTAATGACATCTTCATTCGTAACTTTTACAAATTAACGTAACCCAATTTAAAAACATATAAACAATAAGTCGTCCAATAAGATTAATTCAATTAACACAAATATCAAAAAGAAAATGCTAATATTAAAACATTGATGATTCATATCAATAATTCATTTGCTTCAAATAGCATGTATAAAGAAAACGAAATATAAATTAAAAGCTATCAAAATAAAATATTTTTTAAGTATTGATAATATTTACCAACTATTTGATTTAATCATCAATTGCTTGACTTGTCAAAGTAAAAAACTCTATAAACATAATTGAAAAAGCACAATTAACAAACATAAATAAACTAAAAATTGTTCAACTAAAATTGTTTAATAATAAGGCTCAAATGTTGGGTTAATAAAGTTACAAAAAATTAATTTGGTTGGATTAATTTGTTAATTTGTTTAAAAAATTAATTAATTCAATATAAAAAATAAAAAAAAATTATTTAGATTCGAGTCTTATTTGGTTCTTGGTCTAGAATCGAAAATCAACCCAAATCCATCGGTTCTCAATTCGGGTATCCGTTCGGGTATTTAACTTATGAAGAATCGTTCGATTTGGTTCGGGACTTTTGTCCAACCTTATCCACAACTATCGTTAGAAAACAACTAGACCATTTGTCCAGGCCTTTGATCAAACTTTGCTTGAATACGAGACCAAACTGACTCCCCAAAGAACTTCGATTATTGGCTCTGATACCACTTATTAGAAAACAAGCAAATCTGCAATAATTCGGTGATAGAACTTATACAATTTGTTATGAATATTAAAGTCAATAAAATATGAGCAAGATAAAAGGATAACACAAGAATATAAGATTTAACATGCCAAAATCCAGGAAATATCCCGACTAGGGGCAAAGAATTAATCACTAAAATTAATAGCAAATAAGTACAAAATAATCTTGCCAGACTCTCAACCTATCTCAAAACATGCGAGTCTCTTTCCCTGATCCATCTTCTGCTTCCAACGCTTAGGCGTTGTGACCCTATTCCAAAATCCTTTCAATCAAAACTTCAATTCTTTATGAAATTTGATCCATTTTCAAACTGGACTTAAAAATCAAAATTGTTTATGTCTCATTTATCAATCAAACAACCGAAACCTAATCCAAATTGATTTTTGGTCATATTCTAACCACTATCCATATTCTCAACTAAGTAATTACATGAAACCCATTTTTATTTGAAAATCCCCCTCTTTAATAGGTCTCATTTGCATGCTAATTCTTTGATACCAATTGGCACAAAGCATCTTTTAAAAGGAGAGTGTCAAGTGATTATAAGCCTACATGTCAAGCCTTAATTATGAAGCACACATTTTGAGTCGTATTCAAGAAAAAGAATCTAGTTTAAATATAACAAGAATGTCACACATTAATTTGTAATATGAACTAGCTCCAAGGTCTTTACTTAGTGTACAGTAACAATATTTGTAAAACCACCATACTTTTATGGGGTAGAGTTTTCCATTTATATAGAGTTTGAATACAGAGATAAAATAGGGAAGATAATTACAAATGGAAACTGTATCACAAAATGGAAATCTTATCTCCTAGATTATATCTCCCACAATTAAGGAGGATTCCGTAAATCAATAACTGATTTGTTGGAATCCTCTACAGTGCTCCGCAAGCTAAGACTGGGATTAACACACTCTCGAAACTTGAATCGAAAGAAGACATAAAGATCCCGTGAGACACTCTTAACGACGTCAGCCATTTGTAAGTGGGACGGAATATGCTGAAGACGAAGAGTGCCAGCAACAACGAGCTCACGGAGAAAATGATAATCAAGGTCGATGTGCTTTGTACGTTTGTGGGACACGGGATTGGAGCTCAAAAAAACTGTACTCTTATTGTCATAAAGAATGAAAGGTCAGTGAGTTATAGTAACCCAAAGATCTCATATGAGATGAGTGAGCCATAAAACTTCAGCAGTAATAAGAGGGAGAGCTGATACTCAAATTCGCAACTTGAACGAGAAACCGTGGGTTGTTTCTTGGCATTCCAAGAGAAAAGATTATCGCCAAGAAAATTTGAGTAGCCAAAGGTAGAGTGTCTAGTGTCCGAGCAGCCAGCCCAATCGGCATTCGAGTATGCAACTAAGCCCATTGAAGAGGATGAATGGAACTTGCTTACAAAATGAAGTGTACCTTTTACATAGCGAAGGATTCGCTTGAGTGCCTGAAAGTGAACATTAGTAGGTGCATGAAGAAACTAACTTACAGAGTTGACTAAATGGGCAAGATCATGACGTGTGATCGTTAAATACCGAAAGGCACCCACTAAGGAACGATAGAGAGTTGGATTCGCAAACAGAGTCCTTCAGAGAAGAGTCATTGAGGGACAATCATGGGAGTAGTAATTGGTTTGTTGTCCAGCAGATGAGCAAGGGCCAAGACATCAGTAGCATATTTAACTTGGCTGAGGAAAATACCGTCTAGGATGTAAGACGTCTTGAGTCCAAGAAAATAAGTTAGTGGGCCTAAGTCCTTGACGACAATTCGGAGTGCAACTGGAAAAAAATCGGTTGATTAGAGTAGATTTATTCCCAGTGAGTATGATGTCGTCAACGTAAAGGAAGAGATAAATAAGATCATCCTGCTGATTGAAGACAAATAAAGAAGTGTTCGCGCAACGGCAAAAAAAAACAAGTCTTAGTAGAAATGAACTAAAACGTTGAAACATGAAGGGGGTGGCGAGGATCAACATAGCCCGAGGGCTCCTCCATATAGATAGCTTCATGAAGAACATTGAGAAATGTATTTTTGACGTCAAGTTGACGTAAGGGCCACTTGTGACAACACGAACTGTGGAGGCTTTGACCACATGGCTGAAAGTGTCCGTATAATCAAGACCGGGAATTTGAGTATAGTCTTTTTCAACGAGGTGCACTTTGAAGCGCTCAATGGATCCATTGGAAAGAAATGTAGTCTGAAAACCCCCATTTAGAATCGACAATATTAGTATTGGAGGGTCGGGGAACAATGTCCCAAGTATGATTTGTTTGAAGTGCTGTCATCTCCTCATCCATGGCAGCAAACCAAGATGGGTTTTTGGCACTTGATTTAAATCTCTTAGGCTCAGAGGTAGTAAGCAGTGCATGGATCAATAGAGAAGACGACACAAAGCTAAGATGAGTGGGATGTCGTGTCTTGAAAATTTCGGATGTGGTACAAGTATTCATGGGATGAGATCCAGAAGGAGCTGATGAAGCAGTGGCATGAACCGGGTCCATGAGAGCTACAGAGGGAACCAAGTCTGTCGCAGATACAGGTGCGGGCGAGACTATAACTGAAGGAAACGTTAACTCTATAGCAGAAGAAACATGCAAGGGCTCAACAGCGTAGTCATATGCACAATATTGACAAGGATGACGAGTAGGGACTTGCGTAGTAGTAGGAGAAGCTGTATTAGGAGATGATTCAAGGGAGCAGAGTTCGACGAAGTTTGAAAATCCAATGGCAACAATAGAAATGGCACTTGAAGTAGTTGAAAAAGGGAAAAAAAAAACTCTCATCAAATTGAGCATGTCGTGTAATATATGTGCGAGAAGTTGTAGTGTCAAAATAACGGAAGTTTTTGTGAAATGAACTATAACCAAGAAAAATACACGGTAACCTATGAAGAGAAAATTTGTGGGGTGCGTAATCACGTAAGCATGGGTAAACTCGACAGCCAAAGACATAGAAATTCTCATAATTAGGAGACTGGCCAGATAAAACTTCAAAAGGTGAAAGCCAAGAACATGCATAGGCAGCCGATTGATAATGTAGGTCGTAGTGCTGAAAGCGTCAACTCAATGCCGAGAAGGAACGTGGGAGTGTTAGCAAGGCCATTTTCCGCCATATTGGGGAGGAGTGTACGGGGCAAGACATTTGGTGGTGGATGCCAAATTGTCAAAGATGAGATTGAAACTGATTGCTTGTAAATTCGGCGCGACCATCGCTTTGAAAAATCTTGATTTTGGTGGAGTGTTGATTTTCAACCAATTTTTGAAATTGGAGGGAAAAAAAATCGGATTTTAATTTCATGGGATAAAGCCAAGTGAATCGAGAGTAATCATCTATAAATAACACATAATAGGTAAATCTCAAATTAAATTTGATGGGAGCGGGGCCCCTAATTTCTTAATGGATGAGACCTAAAACACATTAGATCAAGTATTATTTGGGGAAAAAGGCAAGCGATGGCTTTTAGCGAGTTGACAAGTAGAGCAAAGAGATGTATTAGGCAACAAAGAAGTGAGAAATAATTGTCATTTCTTATTCAAAAGAGATAAAATCGAGTGATTTACATGACCAAGGTGAGCATGCCATAATTTAAAGGAAGCGTGTAAGTTTTTATTTCTAAGGACAGAAACAAATGCAGAGTTGCCACATTCCAACACATAAAGAACACCTTCTCGTTTACCTTTCGCCATCGCCATTCTTATTACTCGATTCTGTAAAACAAAATTATCATGAGAAAAAGTGATAGAGAGAGGAAAGTCAGAGGTCAGTTTGCTGATGGACAACAAGTTTTTGGTAAGACGAGGAACAACGAGAACATCCAAAAGTTTTAAACTAGAAGAGGATGAGAGAGTGCAAGTGTGAGTGTGAGTAATAGGAAGAGAAGCACGATTTCCCACTATTACGTGGTCCTTACCATGATAGTCCAACTGAGAAAGGTCAGGTGTCATGTGAACGGAAGCGTCGATATTGGTGAACCAATCAGACTCCTAGCCATTTAAGAGCGAAAGGCTGTGGTGAAAGCTTCAGCAAGCTGTGCCGTAGGTTCGACACGGTCGTAACGGCTCCAGCAACGATCACCGGTGTGTCCTTCAATTTTGCAGATTTGACACTAAGGGGTATAGGAGCCCCGTTTGCCATGTCCATGACCATGGCCTCCATTGTAGCCACCGCTAGAACAACGGGACTTGGAGTTACTACCACCCCGAGATGGAGGAAATGGCCTTTGGAGGTAGTAAAAGTAGCTGAGGAAATAGGGGAGGATGACCCAAGTGACTTCTAGAAAATCTCAAAGCTTTCAGCTTTGGGAATCAAGTCTTTGAAAGCTGGTAATGGGGTGAGAGACATCTGTGCAATAGTTATATTATGTGGGAATGAGGCATCTCAATAATGTTACTTAAGGACGTGCTTGTTTGGAAAACATTAAAAAGTTGAGTTCAAGTCAATAATTAATCTTAATCACATATTTCATAGGCTCCACAACTTTTCAATCACACATTTTATTAACTTTTATCAAAATCTACTAAAAATCTGATTTAAATCCTCGTCAAATAGTGGTCAAGATGTCAAAATCAATAATTAATTTTAATACATATTTCGTGGATTCACAACTTTATCAACTTTCAATCACAAATTTGATGTCAAAGTTAATAATTAATTTTTATGCATAATTCATGGATTCACAACTTTTATCAACTTTTCAACAACACTTTTATCAACTTTTCAACAATTCATTCTATCAACTTTTATCAAAATATACTGAACTTTTATCAAAACCTTTGTAAAATAACCCCTATAAATATTCCTAGCTAAGCTATATGTTAAGATTTGGGATTTTGTCTTAAAAAGTCAACCTTGTTAAAAGAAGTAGCACAAACTCTTATAAATTGATCTATATTTTCATCTTATTCGATGTGAGATTCCATCCCTTAACATGTCTCCGCAAGATGGTGGCTCATTTGAGCAGATGAATCTTGAAATTCGTGTGCTCATTTTTTCGAGTCTTAATTGGATTGAATCGCTCGTTGGAGTTTAATGGTCTATGATACCATATTAAGATTTGGAGTTCCATCTTAAAAGTCAATCTTATTAAGAAGAGTAGTCCAAACTCTTTATAAAATTGATCTATATTTTCATCTTTATTTGATGTGGGATTCTACCCCTTAAAATGTCCGCAAAATGGTGGCTCGTTTGAGCAAACTAATCTTGAAATTCGCGTGCTCAATATTTTTTAGTCTTAATTAGATCGAATTACTCGTTGCAGCATAATGGGCTTTAAAACCATGTTAAGATTTGTGGTTCCATCTTAAAAGGTCAACCTTATTAAGAGGGGTAGTCTAAATTCTTATAAATTGATCTATATTTTCATTTTTATTCGATATGGAATTCTATCCATTAACAGTATACATGTAAGGTTAATTAACAAATATTCAATATGCTAAATAACAGACTATAATAAGCACTAGACTGACTTTTGTTGTTCATCATGCAACCCCACTAAGCTGTATGAGAATCAATTATTCAAATAGTTTTGTTTTCTTTTACATTTGCAAATACAAATACTGTAACTGAGAATTATGGCATAGTTTCTCACAAAAGCAGCCCTAACTTTAACAAAATTTACATAATTAAACTTGTTTCCTCTTTAATAATTAATATTTTAGATGAACTCAATAGATTATCAGAGGGCATTACCATCCATTTCTTAAATTTGCGAAAGTACTAGAAATTTGATTAAAAATAAACTTGATTGATTGTATTTAAAGGAGTATGTTGAAGATAAAATTTAGACAAAATAGTCAATAATATATAAGTATATGTTGCTCCAATTATTGAACTAGATACAAATGGATCATCAATCACCATAGGCAACAATCTTAACTGCCCTTTTTAATTTTTTATACATAAAGAATCAATAATGTGTATTTCCTTTTCAAAGCACGCCATTGCCAACTTGACAACCTAGCTAGACTTTTTGAATATGTTTTATTACACAATATTGTCTAATCGAGTCCTACGTTGGAAGCATGCCCTCCCATGCAAGAAACATTCTAAATATAGCAGTACGTGATGTCTTAATTATATGCATTCTAACTCAATTATTCATATCAAATGTGAGATTAATCTATATAAAATTCCATATGGATCAAAGTTAAGCATCTTTTCAGAAGTTGAATACCAAGCACCTTTCCTTTTTGACTCAGCATGCAGTTAATCAAAAAGATAGATCATTCGATGTATATTTAATTACTTGATGAGTCTCATGATGAAAATTATTAATAATGTAGAAAAAATAATAATTTATAGCCATGATCTTCTCTCCATAGTATTTACAGTTGCAGAGGAGAGGAGTCTGGCATTGACCGTTATACTTGAATTAAGAGAACCGGGCCAACCTTGTTCCCGGGAGAGCTTCATCGGTTTGTAATATATCATACAGCTACAGTATTTTGTGTGCATTATCATGGAAATGATTCTCATAATTAAACAAATGTGTTTGCGTACTATCATTTTGACTTTTCATCTTATTGGAGCCGATCTAAAAATACACATTGGATCACATAATTAAGGTTCCTCCTTGAGCTAGTCGAAAGCGTGTTTTTATCCGAATCAAACAAGATAGCACGAAAGGTCAGCCCAAGACTGTACCCGCACAAGTTGACCCATGGGAAATGTCATATGAAAAGACAATCATAACACGATTGACAAGATATTCATCATCGGATGACAACATTACCTATAACAATCAAATCACAAAAAAGTAATGATGACTTAATGTACATGGCTACGAGCTAGGTGTCACGATGACTTGTCGTCGTTGAACTTTCTAATCAATCAAATTTCTAAGAAAGGACATTAGCACACAAGCGTAAGCCAGACATTGTAGATTGACATGATTCGGATTGCAAACTCCAATCAGTGGCATATATAAACACATGATTGTCTTCTTTTAAAATAAAATTGTTTAATTCTTATACTCATTTTCAAATAAACATTCACACAATAAAATATTTTGCATGTAAACTATTTTTTTTTTTTTTTTTTCTTTCTCTAACCACCTATTCTAAAAAAAAAAAAAAATAATAACTATTCAAAATATCATTTTTTTTCAATAATAGCCATCAAATAAGGGCTAAGGGGGTAGAAGCCATTAATGAGAAAGGTTGAGTTGTCAGCCCTTAATTGACATTCTTAAAATTTGAAAAACATTAATTTGAATAGTATATTTTAGAGAATTTGTGGTTAAAATGTAGAAAAAAAAATTGATTTACATATAAAATATTTTATTGTGAAAATAGTGAAAAATAAATTAAAGTAAAGTAAAGAATATCAAACAGGAGCTAAACTACTTGTACTATAATTCCAACAAAATTTTCCCTATTATATTCAAGTTCCAGCAAATATAATACAATTATTCCAACAAAACTTTTCTAAGGGAGTGTATTTAATTGAAACTTTTAATGATTTTTTGGGATTTAAAAAGTTTAGGGGTATTTAATGTAAATTTTTGGAGACTCTCTAAAAGTATTGGTGTATTCAATTGAGACTTTTATAAACTTTAAACAGTCTTTAAAAGTAACGGTGTATTCAATTAAAAATTTTAAAAAGTTTCTATAAGTTTTAGAGTATTCAAATTTTTATAACTTTTAAAGACTTCCATGGTACTAACTTTTAAGTAGAAAATACTAAAATAAAATTTCAAAATTTGTCTCTCATTAATCACAAGATTTTGGGAGACTTTCACATAAAACAAAAAAGAAATTAATATATATTTTTTTCAATGTTTCTCTTCCTTTTCTTTTCTACGAATATTAGAGTTATGATTATAATTTATTTTTTTCTATTGCTTATATTAGTTTCTATTTTTCTTTCTCTCTCTCTTATTGTTTATGAAAGAATTAAATTGTATTATTATAACTTTTTTTTCATTCATTTTTTTTTTGAGAAATATTTATTTTTAATTAAATTATAAAATTTTATATAGACTAATTAATAATGCTGAATATTAAATTTATTCTATATATATATAATAATAATTATTTAATTAATTAAGATTTTATACTTTTTAAAATATTTTTTTATTATATAGGGGAAAAGAATGAGAATGAGGAATGGTGATAAGCATATATGATAATTTCATAATATGGCTCCACATCCACATAAATTCTATTTCAAATGAAAATCTTCAAAAGTCTCTAAAAATTTTAAAATGAAAATTTATAAAAGTTTACAAAAGATTTCCAATAATTCCATACAAATTTCTAAAAAATCTATGAAATCTACATAAGTCATCACTTGAAAAAGTCTATCAAAATTTTCAAAAGTCTCAATTGAATACACCCCCCAAGTTTCATCTAAAAGTACCACGTCGTTTTTTATCATCTAAGTACCCAACTTTGAGATATTCTACTTAAATATTAAGTCTAAATGTCTAAACTTTTAAAGGTAACACATTGACTTTGATTATACTTCCATTTTAACATGTACTTTATTATTAAATGTATAATAAGTAACACTTGTTTGTGAATCAACCATGCATTTTGAACTATCCCCGTCTAAAAAACAAAACTATTAAGAGAAAGAACACATGTATTTTATCTCTTGCGCATAATGGAGTAGGGGATTATGCATCTACTTGTGTCTTTCATTTGTGTTTGATGAATCTTGTATATGTATCATAATCATATTTCTTGTGTGCGCGCGTAAATACACACACACAAACATATTCATGCTTACACAAATTGTGAGTTCATGCATGCAAGAGATATTATTGAACTTAGAACTTCACGTGCAATTGGAAGTAGCAAGGTTTGTATCTTTGATGAACGAAGCCAGTTAAAATTGAAACTGTATAAATAAAATACTGATATAGGGGGGTTGAGAGAGAGAGAGAGAGATAGATGAAAACTTCTATGCATTAGATAACCTTGTTAAATTACAAAGTTCTCCTTGTAATCTTTATTACAAAAGTTGTACAAGGACCCTGATGCCAAGAGAGAAGATTGTCTTCTCACCTCTTTTCTCCCCCCCATCATTTTCACTTTAAACATGAACATACATAATATTTCTTAATTATGGACCTAACAGAGAAAAAAAAAAAATTAGATAACCTTGTTAAATTACAAAGTTCTCCTTGTAATCTTTATTACAAAAGTTGTACAAGGACCCTGATGCCAAGAGAGAAGATTGTCTTCTCACCTCTTTTCTCCCCCCCATCATTTTCACTTTAAACATGAACATACATAATATTTCTTAATTATGGACCTAACAGGGAAAAAATATATATATATATATATATATATATATATATATATAATATATATATATATATATATATATATATATATATATTCTAAAATACGTTGATCTCAGTTTGGTAGAGACATTTTTTCTCTTCTAGTTGTCTTCTAGTTCTGAACTGTCGTCTCAAGGGAGATCTCTTCCAGTCCACTAATCGACGCAAGAATGCCATCACCTACAACGTAATTATAAAATCACCATTAGATATTTGAATACTTGAGCCATAGTACATATAAATGATGTTAGTGTAAGGATTTTTTTTTTTTAATTGATCATGTGGGCTTATATGTGAATTATTGTGTATTAAATTAAAAACTATCAATTTTGATTAAGCCCATTTAAAGTGATCTAATAAGGTTTCGATATTTTGGATCTTGAAACATCTATTCAAGTGTGAGCCTTTATGTGTAGAAATCAGGTCCGTTCTTAATTTCATGATGGATCGATTTCAGTTAACAAATCGTTAGTACATATATACGATTTTGGTCTTTGGATCACACGGTGGTTGTTTATTTTGTTCTGACTCCCATCATCATCAGAGAGAAAAAGGGACAACGTGTTGATTTGAAAGATTAAAATCACAGGACTCATTCATTGCATTGACCATATCTGATTCAGGTACGCTTCCGCTTTGGTTCATAAATTCTTGGTGATCCAACGTGAAAGATCATTATGACGGTAATAGTTTTTTTTTCCCCCCACAGTTAGTGCCAAGATTCTTAATTACCTCGGAAGGTTCCTGCAAAGAATAAGATGCATTGGTGTCTTTTGGCATCTTTGAAACTAGAATTCCGAACCCTTGACCTCTTTCTCTTATAACCTGATTATAAGCAACCATAAGTTGATGAAATAGAAAAGGGAAAATTTTGAAAAAGAATCAGTTTTGAATACCTTAAAGGCATCTTCATCTGTTCGATCATCTCCAATGTAAACAGGAAAAACATTGGTGCAATTTGCATATCCTATAGAGGAAGCATACCCACGTTAAGGATTATAACATAAAGTTGTATAGAGCTTTTCAATATTGACAGCCGACAGATTCCAAAAAATAAAAGAAAAAGTAAACTCACCAAGTGATTCTAATAGAAATTCGAGGGCTTTGCCTTTGTCCCATTTAATAGTAGGACGAATTTCTAAAACCTGCATTTTTTAACAAATATTTATATTTTATTAGTAATATAAGAAAACAATGAACATAAAAAATGAAGATTCCGCAGAGTGATTTGTCACACTAACACCTTTCTTCCTTGGGTCAATCGAAGCTTTGGATACTCCTTCAGTACTGTTCTAACTTGATGTGCTAGTTCACTCCATTTCTGTAATTTTATACAGTTTAAAATTAATTAGAGTCCTTATTTTATAAAGATTCAGCAGGAAAAAAATATTAATATTTTTTAAAGAAGCCACTTGACCATATCAAGAAAAGTAAAACCCATATTATAATTAGGAACAATGAATATTTTAAGAGAAATAACTATGCTCTACCTTTTCATCAACACAGCGAAAATGCACTGAGCAGCAGAATTTGTTGTTCTCAACCTTAGCACCTGGAGTCGATTTTGTTACCTCCAAAAGTGTTTTGTAAACCTGTGTTTTCAATTCAAATTTTGTCAAAACATTGGATTAACAACACTATAACTCCATCACTTTCATTCTGAGAGGAAAAAAACTGACCTCATCAACCATGGGAAGGAATTCACTGGCTGGTTGGCAAAGAACAGATCGTGCACCCTGAGTGTTTCAAAAATTGTTAAGAAAAATTATTGGAGGTAAAAATGGAAAGAAAAAAAAAAAGAGCAAAAGTACAAGTAAAGAAAGCTTGGGGCGCGTTTAGTTTGCTATTTTCAGTTTTCTGTTTTGCAAAATATTAAAAACGTGTTTTGTATGATATTTCTGAAAATGCATTTTCGAAAACAACGAAAAACTTATAACATAAAACTCAAGACGCAAACGCATTTTTGACGTTTTAGATGTTTTCAGTAAAAAAATTCTGAAAACATGAAAATAAAAGAATAAAAAGATAAAAATACTTCAAGCTCTTAATGATACTTATTTACATAAAAATTCAAAAATAATTTTATTTCCTAAAATTTGAATTTAATTTATTATTTATTTTTATTTTACTTTTGTGACGAGAAAAAAATATTGTAAGATTCACCAACTTTATATATATATACACTACTTGATAATATATCAATATAAAATTATGTTATTTTTATTGAATAATCAAATTTATGGAATAAAATTCCATAAAATAATTTTTCAAATTCTCAAAAAAATTATTTTTAAAATTTTGGTTTTGAGAAATAATTTTTCAAAATGATAAATCAAACGCGTTTTTAACAATCTTAAAATATATCCTCAAAATAAAAAATTGAAAATAACCTCAAAACTCAAAACGCAAACACAAACCAAACCAGCCCTTACTTTCTTGTATTTGGAACCTTTTGATGGGCCTTTTATGTCCATGCCATGGCTTCCGGCATAGTACAACTCTGCCAAACGCACAAAACTATACACCTACTTAAACAACAAAAACATTCATTAGTCCAAAGCGCACACACTAAAGGTGATGAACGAATAACGATAGAATCCAACTGTTTAAAGAATGTACCTTGTCTCTGCATCTCCCACTCACTATAGCTGTGGGAAAATTTCTAGCTAGTTTTCTTACTGTCGCTCTCATCTGTATACACAAATTATACAAATACGTACAATTAAATTCTGTAGCTGTTTCAAAATTTTGGGTGTATTTTTTGTAGGAAACTAACCGCATTAGACATGAAGGCTCTATCGGGGTCGTCCACTATGGGGGATAGTGTCCCATCATAATCTAAAAACATGACGATTTGCTTTCCTTTTGATGCATTTGTTATTTCCTCAAACATGTCGAGAGCAGATGGATGGTGCACCTGTTTCAACACAATTTTCCCACGTGGTTACTAAACTCTACTCACACGTGTACATAAGATTTATGAAACAGTTTTAGATTTACATGTATATAAACTTACAATCCAAGAGTTTAAATCTTCAGGAAGAGCTGAGGACTTGATATGAGTGGGAGAAGAAGCTCTCATTGAGTCAACCCAAGCGTTGATTCTTGAACCGCCATTGTTATCAAGATTCTGAGGTGGCTTCTTCTTTGAAATGGTCGGCAGCTTTTGGGGCGCCGTCGTCGTGAAGAGGGAGGAGTTGGAAACTGCCACCTTTATGGCCACATTTTTTTGGTTTGTCATTTTCTCTTCTTTCTTACGGTATTATTATTGAAGCAGAGGTGAAAAACAGAGAGCTGTGCGGAAAATTATCAAGAATCGTACTCAATTGACAATCTTTTGGATGCAGAAAGAATGAAGAAGCTCACAAATACAAAGATTTGAAGAGGAGAGGAGAGAGAGAATTGTGTGTGAGAAAGATATGGAGCAATTTGATTGCTTTATAGTTGAGACCAGACAGACGGACACCAACGGACGAAACATACTTCAGAGTGTATTGTGGGCCTACCTTTTAATATCTTCGATTGGGTTCCACGCCCTCCGTGTTGGTCGTTTTTGTCCGCAGTCAACAGCCACAAACACGGTGCCATCTGGGTACCTCGCCACATGGGGACCAGTTAACCTCCAGTGGTGTGGGCCCATGCCGACATATCAAGGAATAGGACAAGAGGGGTGGGTATAGAATTTGATTTCCAAAAACAGATTAAATTCACAAGGGAAGCTCTCCTTTGAAAATGGTAAGATGAAAAGTCCCTTTGTAGCATATGCAAAACCAGCTGCTCTTCTTCCACTACAAAGTATTTTTGGTTAAAATTGTCTAGTTTTATTTTATGTGGGAGCCATATTATTTTGTCCCAGCCTAATGCTTTTTGCTACTAATGACAATATCAAATGAGAAGAAATCATAATGTTAATAATATGAAATTAGTAGGAAATTAATTTGGATAATTTTCTTCTATTTCAAGTGGTACACGAACACGTAAGTATGCTCATTAAGATGGATTGCAAAGTACTAAAAATGAAAGAAAATTAAAATCTTATACTATTTTATAATGTTATGCAAAGAACGACAATACTAATTCAAGTTGTGTTATTGCCCTCGACCTGCTATTCAAACCAAAATTAGTTTTTGGTCATATCAAGCACCATATGTTAAACATACTCTTAAATGAGTGTCAACGTATATATGCATTCTATTAGCGGTGAACACAGTTCGAATTGAACGGTTTGTAATAATTTTCAAATCAAACATTTAAAATGGTTAGAAAAAAAAACTTCAAACCATTTCAATTTCTAAATTAAACCCAAGCAAACACTTTTTCGGTTTGGTTCGATTTAAAATCATGATTTCATAAAAAAAAAAAAAAAAATAGCATATAACAAACAAGTTGAATCATAAATATTAGTTTGCACTCAATGAACTCCAAAATAATTAAGAATTTGACCACTAGTAAGAAATGCAAACTCGGAAGTAATTGTAAATATTTGAATAGCTAACACATTTTTAACAGTTTGGGAGATAATCTTGTACTTATATATTCAATTTCATAGAGTAATATTTAGAAAGACTAATTGATCAAATCTTCATAACGACCATTTAAGTAATCCACCAAATCATTATAACAATAAACAATAATATCTAGCAATTAAGTTAAAAAATAATAAATATATTGAGTGACCTGATCAAAAAATGAAGAAGTAAATTAAAAAAAAAATAATGTTCAGCTAAAAATTAAGGAAATTCAACCGAAATCAAAACAAAAAACACAACTATATATTGAAAATATGGCAAATAATACCCAGAATTAAGAAAGGCTAGGTAAACTTGGGTAAAATTGAGCTGAGATTTGAAAAAATAATTAATAGAAGGGGGGGGGGGGTGGGGGGGTTTGCATTAAAATTTAAATTTAATTATCTACCCAATTGTGATTACAAATTGATGAACATGGTTCAACAACCGTCATTCAACGATTTAGCCAATTTGAAGGTTTTTGCATTTACAATTTGAGGGTTTCCAGCCCCATTATACAAAGTCATATATTTTTTTAACTCATTTTTAAAAATATATATTTGTTCAATATTACATGCAAACCTAAAACAATTTCACACTTTTAACCACAAATTCTTCAAAAGATCACTATTAAAAAATATTCTTTAAAAGAATGGAAAGAAAATGGAACTCAAACACATTCTTAATAACTGTGATGAGTTGTTGCCTAATTGAGTTGGTATAATATTATTATTTTTAAATTGGGATGTGTTTAATTTTACTTAAGTTGGATAAAATTTAAATTAATTTTTTTCAATTTTTTTGTTAAACAGTGTAGCGATATGAAACAGTATACAAAAATTGGAACATAAATTTGAAGCGATTAAATTCGGTTCAAAATCAAAACATTGACAGATACACATGGACCTAATTAACCAATGCTTTTAAAAAAAAGTTGTTTCGGTTCTATAAGTGGCTATTCCTTGTTTGGAAGGAATTAGCGATGGCAATACCGGCTCTGCCCTTACCCGCACGAGCTTGGCTTGTGCTCACATGAGCCGAGCTCGTGACTCGTGGACCATGACCCGAGCTTAAGCTCGGCTCGTTGGTTTAGGGGCGAGCTCTCCTCCAGTTCGTTAATATATATATATAAAACTATTACTAGTCTACTACTAAAGGAATTAGCGATGGCAATGTCGGCTCGGCCCTTACCCGCACGAGCTTGGCTTGTGCTCACACGAACCGAGCTTAAGCTCGGCTCGTTGGTTTAGGGGCGAGCTCGCCAGTTCGTTAATATATATATATAAATAACTACTACTAGTCTACTACTAAAACTAAAATAAATATATATACACATTCTAAAAAAATGTATATTTAAAATATTGTTTACAAAATATATCTTGATCGCTGTGTTTTTAAAAATTTAGTTTTGTTTTTTGTTTACCCTTTTATATTATATTATATTAAACCTAATATATATACTTCAAAAAAAATTATTTTTTAGAATAAAAAATAAAGATAAACTCTTTTCTTTTATCCGGGTTTGGGACTGGCTACTTCAATTTTGAGTAGGCAAAGTTAAAAATTGTGCACGAACAACTTGTTACGTGTACAATTTTTTTAAAAAAATTATAAAGGACTGAAAATTAAATTTTGTGATGAATATGATGAAATTAAATATCACTTACTTGGTTACATGCAATTTCAGCATATTTATCTTGAATTCGATAATTAGCGTCTTCTCAGTCCTTCACTCACATTAACTCTTTCAAAATATCTTCTTTTAGTCGACTCCTGACTTCAGAGAGAACCCTCTTTCCTGCACTAAAAGTAGACTCTGAAACTACAGTGTTAACAGGAGGTCTTAGTAGATCTTTTGTCATTACAGAAACGATTGGCCATCGGCGTTCATAATTTCGCCAGAATTCAATTACCTCTTCTGAATTTTTCTTAACTTCTTTGTTACTAGGCAAAGTATGATGAAAGTAATCAATTAATTCAGATGGCAACGCATTTGGACTATTACTCGAAGTTTGAATACATGCAGTGGAAGACAAACTACTACTAGAGAAACTACATGCATATGCAGTTGAATTATATTTATATGAGTTCATACTTTCGAATAAATTTAAAACTTCAGCGTCGTCATCTGTTATATTAGTGGGAATAATAGATGTAGGTATACGAGTAATATATGTACCTATTCATGAAGCATATAATTCTTACATTTCACGTAACGTTTGTTCCAAATTCCTATGAGTAATAGGTACTTTAAAAGTTAAAGCATTTGAAACTTGATCAATTACAAATTTAGTACCCGATAAATTATATCTGGGGTTCATGACGCATGCTAAAGGAAATAATATAGGTAAATCTTCCCAATATTTTCTAAATTTTAATTCCATGGAATATATAACCGCTTGAAAATCGAGGTCATTTTAAAATTTCTTAAAAGCTCTAACAGTTATATAAAGACACTCAAGAATCATACAACTAGTGGGATAATAAACACCAAACAATATATTTGTAGACTCATAAAAACTTGTCAAAAAATTTTTAATTTTAAAAACTATATTCCAATCGGATTCATTCAAGATAGTATCATCTTCGTCTCTAACATACATGTTGTTGTAAAATTCAGTAATTAAATGTTCAAAACTTTCACATGATTTTAATAATAAGTAAGTTGAGTTTCATCTATGGCATACGTTGGTAATAAAGGTTTTGTTTCTTCACAAAAGTTTTCAAATGCTTGTTTTCTATTAGGTGTAAACGTGATATATATAAGTACATTCTTAATTCGGTCAATTTCATTTTTAACTTGTTTTAAACCGTCTTGCGCTATTAAATTAAAAATATGATATACACATCAAATATGAAATAAATAACTACCAAAATCGGGTTGAAGTACTCTATGCAATTTATCGATAATAACATTATATACACTAGCATTATCGAACGTAAAATAATGAATTTTACTCTCGCATTTATACTCTCTAATAATGTTCATGATATCATTAAATATAGTTTGGGCGTTGTGCGGGTACTCAACAATTTTAAAAGCAATAATTTTTTTATGCATGACCCAAAGTGGGTCTATATAGTGTGCAGTTGCAACTATATAACATCTCTTATTGATCCATTCCCATATATCGAAGTTAAAGATATTACACCCCTATATTTTTCTAAATCCTCAATCAATAATTGTTTTGCATGAAGAAAATATGCAATTGTATTAGACGAAGAATATTTCGACTTACCCCAACATACATCGGCTGAAGATATGTTTTGACGTAGTTTATAAAATGTTGGTTGTCCGCTATTTCTAGTGGCAACTCCGCTGCGACAACGAATTTCATCATTCCCGTTCGAGTTTCCTCCTCCGAATACATCCATGTAGAAAGTAGCGTAATAGTACCACCGGCGCTTGGAGTGCCAAATTTAGTTGTGTATGACTAGCTGAAATCAACCCATGTTTGGCCGCATGTGTTTTGTAGTGACGGTTGAGGTAGGTAGTTCCAATACCCTTTTGCCATGTCAGTCTTTGTTGGCAGTATTTACATATTGCTTTGGTTTAAGGAATTTCATCGACCATACAACCAGTTTGAACTAATTTAAGATGGTCTCAACATTTTGCATGCTTCTTCCGCTTTCTCTTTCCTCTTGCATCAGGAATATTTAATGAGGTTCTTCATCTTGTTCCAAATCAATTGGAACACTAAGATCAATATCAACATCATCCAAATCGAATGGATAACTGCATTCATGAACGTGAAATCTCGAATGTTTTCTTGAATTGGGAATTCATTGAGATTGCGCGAATTCATTCCCAAATTGATTTTGGGCAGATGTTTCGCCTTCCAAACCGAACAAGTTTTGAACAAACGATCGTGAATTCATTTATGAATAATAGAAATTGAATGTAGAAATCTAGAATTGAGAAGTGAATGCAGATTATATAGTAGTATATAAAATGAATTGTAAAATCAAGATAATAATGTAAGAAAAAATGTATAAGATAATTATATAGAATGAATTAATAATATTGTCGATAATGACTTGTAAATGGTAGAAAATAGAGAAATTGGAAAGTAGAGAATGAGAGATTGATATTGATATATTAGTAAGTTTGGTAGGAAAAAAGTATTGTAATGAGTGGGTATTTATAGGAGAAAAAAATTAGAAAAATGAAGAAAATAAAATGACTAGAACGGTCACTGAAAAATTTAGTGACCGTTCTAGTCACTGAAAAAAAATTTAATTTTTTTTGTATTAGGCGAGCCGCTCACGAGCTACATAGTTGGCCTGCTCGGGCTTGTCTTTTGAAAAGCCCGAGCAGCTTGTGGGCGTCTACGATACGAGCCGTCGCTCGGCTCGATTGTCACCACTAGAAGAAATATATATAGAAGAAATTACTCTCACTAGACAAAGGACTTAATGATCAATATCCTGACTTAGGACTCATTTAACGTGATTTTTGTTATAAAATTTTTTTGAGGAAGTTACTTAAAATTTTGTTTGACTAATTTTTAAATGTACTTCCTATTACAAAAGTACTTTTAAAGAAAATCACATTGGACCAATTTCCTTCAAAAACTCTTTTAACTACCAGAAACGTTTTCATAAAATTAATCAAACGGATCCAAAAGTAACTTTTGGGTCTATTCAAAGCTATTCTAAACGGCCCTAAAATTAATCAAACGGATCCAAAAGTAACTTTTGGGTCTATTCAAAGCTATTCTAAACGGCCCTTTAATCATTTTGTCCTTGTTCACTTCAATAAAGTCAATGTCTAATATCGTAAAAGATCATTCATCCCATAAGTGAAGGACTCGAGTAATAGTTGTACATCAAGTAACATGCACCGATGGTGATACTTTTGCTTCTATCTCTATTGTTTTGTTCTGTTTTAATTTTTGCAGCGATAAAAAATATGAAACAATATTCAATTTTCGTAGAACTTTTATAACATATAACATACATCAATGTTGGAATTGTATTTCGCGTTATTTTATATCTTCACTTTGGTCATTTAGTGCCCAATAAATTTGTTCACAGTTTGCTTCAAGTCATTATCAAGAATGTTATATACACGACGAACTACTAGAGACAATAGAAAACAAGAGAAGAATTTTATTTAAACGTAATACAAATTTTGATATTATATATACGAAAATGATCTCCTAAACACTGATTCTTAGTTTATGCTAAGAATTGGGTGACAAGCACACTAACTACTAACAAATGTAATCAGTTTTGGAGCTATCATTATCTTTTACCACTTATTGTAGTGTATCACGTCACCCGATGTGAAGGAGATCAATCATATGTATATATATACACACCATTGTGACAAGACCCATCCATTAGTTAGTGGGTAATTTAACTTTTAAGATTTATCATAACTTATTCTTCAATTAACTAATGTGTTATGTCATTGCTACTTAACATAAGTTAAAGAACGATACTTAATACATCATCGTTTTTTGTATTAATCTATATGTACCAAATAAATTACATAAAGTTTTACATTGTCAACACGTGATGGCCCCTTATTGGAGGGGCGCCTGTAGGCCCAGGCGCCCGCCACGTGTTGACTATGTAAAACTTTACGTAAGACATTTGGTATTAGCATCTTCCTCATTTTTTTGTATGACGCAGGTAGAGTATTTACTCTTTATGTGCTTGTATGGCTAACTCACAATATTGTATTTATCTTAGGTTGAAATGTCGTCAAAATTTTCAATATGTTGACACTCGTCTTTATTTATATCTAACAAAATTAACATCTTTTAATACATCTAATACAAATTATTTGAAAATGTCTATAAAATTGATAGAATTACTGTCTCTATTTGACACACATTCTTTCAAAATACATTATTTCAAAACTCATTCTCAACTACATATTTTTCAATAAAATAATATTTTACATACTATTTGATGGATTATTGAAGAAATAATGTATTTTAAATAGTTATATGATGGAAAATATGTGGTTAAAAAGTAAAAAAAAAAGTTATAGATGTGATGTAAAATATTATTTTATTGAAAAATGTGTGGTTGAAAATGAGTTTTGAAAGAATAAGTACCGAACATGGGCAAATATTTTTGTCTGTTGATTCCAATAATAAGTTCAATTTTTTTTTTTAGAATTTTAACATATATTTGGCTCGTGTTTATAAATACTTAAATTATTTTTTGTATTCATAAATATTATTCATTTATCCACTACTCATTTCAATTTATTTATAATCAAAATCATTTATAAAAATTTCTCAAACCTACTTTTAATATTAAAATAAATAATTTCAATTACTTTTATCCAAATTATCTTCTTTTCACCTAGAATATATGACAGCCACTGAAATGAGTTGGGCCCATTGTCAGTTATTATTCTAAAAATCTAACCGGGCTATAAGCCTAAACGCCTAGTAGACAGTCATGTTCATAAACTTGGTTTGAAAAATGGGAAATTACAAAAAATCAGGGGTTTAAAGGTTGGAATTCAAAAATCAGGAACCAAATTTCATTATTAAAAAATCAGGTAATATATTAAAATCTAACCCTAATTTATCACTATTTACCCCCTCACTCTCTCCCTTATCTCTCACGTCTCCTTCCCATTTCCCTTCTCCCTCCCCCTGCCGGTTGCCCCTTCCCCTTCTCCCTCGGCGCCCTTTCCCTTCTCCCTATGCGACGCTGCTTTTGAACGGTGGCAGTGTCGCTGCCGCCGTTCAAAGCAGCGTCGCGCGACGCTGCTTTGAACGAAGCAGCGTTGCGCGATGCTGCCTTGAAGGGAGCAACGACGCTGCCGCGAACGGTGTGTTGGTTTTACGATTATGGTGATGGTGGAGGTGTGCGATGTGGTGTGCGTTGTTGGGTACGATGGTTCGGTGTAGTGGTGGTTGGGTTCGGTGGTGTTGTATGCAGTGGTTGGGTGTGGTGCTGTGTGCGGTGGTTGGGTTGGGTCGATGGTGATGTGTAGTAGAGGTGTGCGGTGCGGTGGTTGGGTTCATTGGTGCTGTGTTCGATGGTTGGGTAGGGTTATGTGGTTAGGGTGCTGTGTGCGGTGCGGTGCGGCAGTGTTTGACGACAATGTTGTGTGCGGTGTGATGGTGAGGTTTTGGTCACAAATGATGGTGGGTTGGTAGGTTTAGATTTTGTTTGATGGTGGTGGTGGTGATGTGTTCGTGGTGTTGTATTGTTGTTGGCGGCGACGTCGACGACGGGGGGGATAACGATTGTTTGTGATTTTGGTTTTGTGACTAAAAATATAATATGTGACCAATCAATTTTTTATTTGTGACCTAAAAATTACATAATCTGTGACCGTGAAAAAATCTGTGACTAATTAATTTGGAAATTTGTGACTGTGTGACCTATAAATTTTGATCTGTGACTAACTAATTTGAAATATGTGACCAACGAATTAATTGTGACCTATAAAATTTTTGAAATGTGACCGTAAATTGTAAATCTATGATCAGAATGGTCACCGGAAATAGTCGTCGGAATAATTGTTGGAATTGGAACAGTTGCTGGAACGGTCGTCGGAGAAGAGTGGTAGTCGGAATGGTCGCCGAAATAATCCCCGGAGTGGTATGGGTGGTGCATGTGGGATGGGTTAATTATATTATATTAAAATTAATTTGATTTAATAATTTATTATTTCATAAATAAATAAATAAACCTGATTTTTGAATTTTTAAACTATAAACTTGATTTTTGATTTGGTGTAAAGTAAACACCTTATTTATGAATTTTTCCCTTGGAAAATAACGTAAATGTCTATAAATAAATTAGGGGGAGATTTCATGATTAAGAGTTTTAGACGTTTAGTTTTACCAATTTCAAATTTAAGAGATTACATTTAAAATTTAAAATTTCAGAGTTCTTTAGACTTTATTTATAAATTAATTAAGTAAACATATATTTTATTAATTAAATATATTAAGGTCACCAGTCCATATAATTTGGTCATTCATTGGTCACAAATCACAAATTTTATGTCACAATTATTTTATGGTCACAATTCCAAAATTTTACAAGTCACAATTTGTTTATCGGTTACAAATAAAAAATTGAAACGTCACGAATTATATTATGGTCACAATTCAAAAAATTAATATATCACAATTTGTTCATCGATCACAAATCAGAAATTTTATGAGTCAAATATTATTCATTTGTCACAAATCACAAATTTTATACGTCACAAGTTATTTTACGATCACAATTCAAAAAATTTATAACTCACAAATTGTTCATCGATCACAAATAAAAAATGAAAACATTACAATTTATTTATAGGTCACAAATCACAAATATTATAAGCCACAAATTAGTACACAGTCACAAATTGTTTAATTATCGGTCACAAATTAACAATTTTTTAGGTCACACATTATTTTTATCACGATTTATCTTTTTCATTGATTACTATTATTTATTGGTCACAGATTAAGCAATTTAATAGTTACAAACGACCAAATAATATGTGATCACCACCAACCATCAACTTGTGACCACCACCTCACCACTCCCTCCAACATCACCATTGCCACCATCGCTGTCAGAACCACCACTACCACCTCCCGACAGCAACACTATCTCTAACAAATCAACATATCGCAAAGAACACCACTACATCCTCGCACCGATCCACCACCACCTCAACATGCCCATCACCACCAACACAAAAATCCACCTCCAACAAAACCTTCGTTTCATCTCACATATCTACTTCGCTTCTCACAGGCCACCACGCCCACCACAGATCTACCACCACACCGGTACAATTACAGTACTCCATAATTACCCATTTACACTTTGTACCTGACCTAACTCACAATCTACAGTCCACTACCACAAAATACCCAATTAACCTAACCAATTAATCTCAAAACCCTATTCATCACCTTCAACTTCCTGACCTCAACCATATCCATTGAATTTAGCCCATAGACATCTACGTCGCCACCACCACCTCACACCCAAACGCACATCACAACCTCGCACCACACCGACATCAACATAGCCCACCCTATATAGACGCACTGCTACCACCACCGACAAAGCCCCACAACGCAACAACACACCGCGCCACCAACACCATTGAACTACCGCCCACCATGGGTGCTTCGTAGATCGTCGTAAGGACGAAGCGTCGCAGCGGCTACCCAATGGATCCCTGGGGTTTAGGCAAAGGTAAGCAGAACGCAGCCGACGGCGATGCGCGATCTCGAGTAGCGGTGCTTCGTCGTGTTCTTGTTTGGCGGCAACGGTGAGGCAAAGTAGAGAGAGTGGGATTGAGAGAGAAGAGAGAGACAATTATAGAGAGAGAGGAGAAAAAAATGGAAAAATGAAATAATTAGGATTTTGGTGTGTATTGTTGGGTAGAATGAATATGTATATTTAATTTTGTAATATAAATATTAAAATTTTAGAATTTTAATTATCATCTGATTTTGGAAATAAAAACTTGCAGATATGATTTTTGAAATTGAAAGTTTAAAAATTTGGTATAATGTAATTTCCACATAAATTAGCCACCGTTTTAAGGCCATTATAAATAAAAATTGAGAGAAAATGATATTTACAATAATGATTTTTTGGAGAATATGTAATTGAAAATAGAGAAAAATACTGAATTTACATATAAAATATTTTATTATGTGATTGTGATTGTGATTAAAAATAAATATAAAAAATAAAAAATCTTAATCTAAAGTCAAACGGGAGTTTAATAAATCTAATGCAAGTTCGGTTAGTGTCACTTTGTCAGTCAAAATGTCACGACAGAGAAGTGGGTCAGAAATAATGTGGTACATTTCGCCCCTTCCCAACCACATTCAATTCAGCTGTTTGCTTTTGCCCCCAACCCTTCAATTACTACGTATGCAAAATTGTCTACTACGTACATAGTCATGTAGATTCCTAAGAATGATCATCTTTTATTTTAAATAACGTAGAATCTGTCGCGTATTTATGATATTTCAAATGTTAGGGTTTATCGTGAAAAACAAATATGGTATGCAATAACAAGTGTTGAATTAATATAAAATATAAATTAATTAATTTTCTATCTAATACGTTAAATTTTAGATGAAGTATTTTAACCTACTAAAAACGATTTTGAACTCCGTTTGATCATGATTATTAGTTTGCGTAGTATTTTGAACTTCTTAAATTTTATAAATATAGTTAAACTGTTTTTCAACATGTGCTCATTCCAATTTACAAGCCAAGAACAAACTTGTTAGAATTAGAGTGTGATCCGAAATTCTATTTGAAATGTGATTCAAAATTTATTTGACAATTCTAGTTGAAATTCAATTTGAGAGTTCAATTGAAAGTTTGGAATTTGGGTTGAAATTGAAAAATGTCAAAATATGGATCAGAGAGAAATTTTCGACGCTTTTTCACTAATTCGCCACTAGCCTCCAGCTCTAGCGGTGACTTCGATTTTTTTACAGTGAGCTAGCGCTTGAGCGGCATATGTATCCGGCCCAGACCCATTTGTGTTTTTTTTTTCGCGTTTTCAGCATTATTTTCTATATATAACTCTATTTTTAGGGTTTGAAACGCTCGATGTATATAGTTAGCCCTTCTTCGTAACTTAGACAAGTTAGATAAATTTGTAAACACAAAATCTTTGTATTATTTTTTCATATTTTAGTGAATTCTCATTCCCTTTGTCAATTATTTTTTGTTGTTATACATTTGTGATATTTATTTCATATTATGTGGTCATATTATTACAACCCAACTATTTTTTTTTTTTTTTTTTTAAATTTCCTTTCATTTACCTAAACCATTTAGAATGTGAATGGAAAGAATCTTGAAGGGGCCAGAGTGAAAATAAAATCAGGAGAATAATCAAACAGAACCTTTGAAGTGATTTTGCATACTTAATTAATTATTCCCAAAATTACTAGAATAATCGAACCGAACCTTTGAAAAGATTATGTATCCCAAATTAATTAAATTGTCTCTCTTTTTTTTTTTTTAGGAACCTTTGAAAAGATTATGTATTCCAAATTAATTAAATTCTCTCTCTCTCTCTCTCTCTCTCTCTCTCTCTCTCTCTCTCTCTCTCTCTCTCTCTCTCTCTCTCTCTCTCTCTCTCTCTCTCTCTCTCTCTCTCTCTCTCTCTACAGCATAGAAGTTATAAATAATAAGAAAATTTGAACTTCTCCTCGATACTTTTATCTACTCTAATATCTTTCACGATAAGCGTTTTGGTATCATACACAGCAGAAATTTAGAGATTCTTTCAAAATTCCTCGCATGGTTCTACGTTTAGTAACCATAGTTTTTGTATCTATCTTGTTATTTTAGTGTGTGTTTGAGCCACATTATTTTGGAAGAATGTATTTTAGAATAGTAGATCGATGGAGAATGTGTGATTAAAAAATAAGGAAAAATTATTGATATGATGGAAAATATTATTTTATTAAAAAAATGTATGGTTGAAAATGAGTCGAAAAATGAGAATGAAAATTTTAACGTGTACTATACATGACTTAATAAAACTTTAGAGTTATGCTATGGGTGCATAATTGTGCCCATGGACCCATATCATTTTTTAGAACTTTAATATTGGGATCTTCACATGTACTTTAATGGTCAAAACTTCTTGCAAACTACTAGGTTTATAATAGTAAAAAGTAATTTTAATTAAAGGATAAAGAAACCTTTTGTTAATCCCAAAGTGATTCCGTTTTTCACGCCTAAATCATAGGTGCTAGGCTAAATTATATAAGTAGGGTTTACCAATGGAATACATTCCACATTTGTAGTATAATTGAGCACCCATATAATAATAATAATAATAAGTATTATTATTATTATTATTATTATTATTATTATTATTATTATTATTATTATTATTATTATTTTTTGCAATTTATGATCTTGATTTAAAAGGGAAGATTGACTAAAGTCATCTTTGTGATTTCATTCTTGATGCTCCATTTTCAGTCATTGAACCAAACAATTTGTTTGAAGAATCTAACTAAAGAGAGGAAAGTGCAACAACATTTGACACCCTTTGCAAGTGTCCAATTAATGGTGAAGGTTTCCCACTAAGAATTTTTGCTCAAACGTGTTATCGACAAGATTAGACACTAATTCTTGTCTCTTTCAAGTAAAAAAGAACTTAACTTGTTAAAATGACTCGCTTTTTCTAATTTCTCGAATGTAGATAAAGAGTTGAAAGACTTGTTTTTGTAACATCTCTTGTGTGATGCTCTAAACTCTCCATGACAATGGTAAAATGAAATTTCTTAGTTTATAGTAATGAAACCAACATATATTGACAAACAAATTGAAGTTTTTTTTTTTTAAAGGTGATTGCAGTGTTTGCCGTCAGTCCAACCAAAAAAAAGAAGACATACGAAAATGAAGGGGTTGAGATTTTAGGTGTAACATACGATACATGACTGATTAAAAGCAAGAAGTAGGGTAGGGCTAACAAGTGTAACATAACAACGATATTGAATAATGTTATTTATTATTATAATGATGAAATATCGGTAATATGACAACCTACGTTGAATAATTGGATATGATAGTTCAATTTTCATGAAAGAAACGGTAATTAAACTGTTATACCTTATTATTCCACAAAAATTGTTACATCACAAATATTCCATTATTATAATGATAAATAACATTATTTCAACGATGTAAGAAGAACTATAAGCACGCAGGCTGTTGGGCTTCATGCCCGACACCAAACGTGTGTTTTTCTATTCAATCACTCCGTTTTGCTTTTTCCTAACTTCACTTACATTAGTGAATGTGAATATATTTCACACGTGGCTTGTCTCAAGTGTGGCCATCCCAAACCACATTGTTCACACACCTTCACTTTTCAGGTCGGCCGATTCTCTTCTAAAAAATTTATAATACGAATAATCTATGTTTTTCTCCTTTGTATTAGTCAAACGGCATGTAAGTACTTGAATTATTCCTCTTAAAATAGTTCGCTTTAGAGGTAATTCATTTAAACTTCAAATAACAATCGGATTTAAACATTTTTGCTCGATATCATCTTGCTATATACTACAAGGATAAAATATTCGTTGGTTTACGATAATCAACATATAATGGGTTATTGTGTTACTTTTCTTTTAAAATAAGGGCAATGCTACATTGCTCAAGTTAGATGACAAAAGGGGAGTGCCCAAGTGAGTTGGCACCCCCCTATTGGAAGGGCTGGGGCACCCCCCTATTGGAAGGGGCGGCTGGTGCCGCCGCCCCTTCCAATAGGGGGGTGCCAACTCACTTGGGCACTCCACCTTTTGTAAGGCTACTTGAGCAAAGTAGCATTATTCTTAAAATAATACTCCAAGATTTGGTACATAATTATTGTTAGAAAGAGTAAGTTGTAAATTACCAGGCCGTGATGATCGGTGAGTTGAGCCACCCTCTAATCGCCAATGAATGGTTCATAATTATCATAATTTGTTGATTAGAAGGTACAATTTGTTGATTTGAAGGGACTTTTGATCTCTTTATCACATGATATGATGATTAACCATTGCTAGGAATGAATATTGTTAGTGCAATGTATCAGGAAAAATGGCAGTCAATTGATGAAATGACTGGGTTGAGGTTCTTGCATATGTACATGAATAAATCTGCCGCTCCTTATCGTCAAAACATGAGTTGTGGAGGCTTTCGTCCTTGGATTGACTTAAAAGTTATTTCCCTCTAAAAATAATTAATTCATGAAATGATTACTTATTCTCGAGAATTTAAATTTTTTTTGTTTTTTTAAGTTCTAATTACTCACTTTCGTCACACCTTCATCGCTAGTCTTGTCTCGTTATCAGAAAATTACATTATAACATTGCTCGACGTTCACGAGAAGTTTGACAAGTGCAAACTTTGCGACCAAGAAATTAAGAAGTCAAAAGTAAAGACCCAAAAATAAATCTTTATAAGGTTAGGAACAAACATTTGCATTTTTTATTTTTATTTTTGGTAAATTTACATTCCCAATCAAATTGGACAAAACTTTTACAATCCCTAAAAGTTTTGTGGACAAGATCAACAAATTTGGTTACGCGTACAACTAAGAAATAAATATATTTTTTTGTTTGTTGGTCGGCCCACATTTTGAAACGCGGTTAAGACTCTGAATGGCCCACTTTTCAACTGGACAATGTGAATTTCTTTCAAAGTCTTGTATGTAAGTCGGCCATTTTTACTATGAGCGTGTTTAGTAGAGCTCAAAATTCAATTAAAATTGAAAATATAGTCATTATTAGATCTCACTCTTTTAATAAAAGTCAACAATAACGACTAATTTTTCAATTTAAATCTCTACCAAACACTCTCTATAACACATTTCGTATAGCTTTTAAAAAATAAAAAAATATTATATAATTTTTGTTTTGATCCACATTGTTTTTCTCATTTTCAACCACACATTTTTAATAAAATAATATTTTTCATTCTTTTTCAACCACATATTCACATCACATCAACAGTAAAAATGCATTCTTACTCCCAAAATGTGCACCAAACAAGCGCTAAGTACTTTATCTAGTCAAAAATGATTTTATAGAAAGCTACTCTAACGTAATTTCTTCAAAATATTTTTTCTATTTAAAAAAAAAAAAAAGCAAAACATATACCAATTAATTATGACAATTTGAAGTCTAATCTAATAATCCATTATAATGATTATAGATTATGGTATTGATTGACAATTCGAGAGATGCTATGCACCTCAAATCCCTCTCATTAGTGTTTTCTTTCAGGCATTTTGGACTACTCTGTTGTGGAATTAATTATTTGTGATGAGACTATAGTGGGACCAATTTTTATGCCCATATACTTTCCAGAACACATTTTTTTTTTTTTTTTTTTTTTGGGCTTAGGTTCTTAACTTTCCTCGTTTAATTTTTTAACATTTTTTAAATTAATAATCGTATTGTAATTATATTTAGTATTGTGCACGCTTTGCATGCAAAAGTCACCACATTGGGTCGAATGTTTTAAAATTAGCTATAAATAAATCTATGATCATTTTTGCTCAAGGACGAGCAAAAATTAAGTGTGGGGGAATTTGATAGGAATGTAAAATGCATATTTTTCCCTCTTTATTTTATGCGCTCGTATGTTTATTTTGTGTCAAAATGTACTCATTACGCTCATATTTTGATTTAGGTGGCAATTCTATAAATTTGACGTAATTAGGAAGAAATGAGTGAAAATGACCAAAGTGAAAGTTCAGGGACTGAAGAGCAAATAATCTAAACTTGTTTCCAACCTTTTGATGAAGATTCGAAAGCGTTAGAGGTCAATTAGACGAAGAAATGAGTCAAATTGATGAAATATAACCAAAACATTATCACAAATCAGCTTTCAAGTTGAAAAGTTTTGCACCGATTTTCAGCCTCATATTGAGACTAGTTTTTGATATGGAAAACGATTGAATTTGAATATGGTCTCTGAAGTAACGTTATAGCCATTTGAGTTAGCTTTTCAAATCAACTTGAATCGTTTCAATCGGATATTAGTATTAAAAGATATGATCAAAATACTAAAGTATGTCCAGTTGTGTAGTAAATTTATTTTATGAATGTAATTAATATTCAATTGCATAGCTTCTCAAGTGTAGAAATCACATTTCGATTTCTATCTTTTTTTTTTTTTTAAACTAAAATAATAGTTTTTTTTTTTTTTTTTCATTTCGAAATGAATATGATAAAGTATATTAGACTTTAATAGAAAGAAAAAAAAAATGATAAAATGTGTAATTGAAAAGTTGATAAAAAATGTTACTTTCATACATTGTTTAATATTAATTATTGACTTTAACTTAAATTTTTTTATCGATTTTTAAAAATAAATCAAATAGGATTCACGAGTATTTACTTACATAGTAAGATAATCCAAACGGTGAAACTATCATAACAAGAATCATCAAATCGTTAAAAGAGGTCAAATTTCCCAATCACTGACCACGAACTTATAAATAAAAATATTTTTATACACACAATTCTATCCACTCAATTTATATGTATATACCTCTCTTTAAATTATCATAAAAAAATCTTTTCTTAACTTTGGCATCGACGCCTCTTTCATTATTTAAAATCACCTCAATCGTCAACTAGAGCTAAAAAACGAGTTGTCACTTGTTCGAGGGTACCAATCCGAACCTCTAATACATAAAAATTAGATTAAAATAATTTAATGATCAATAAAAAAAATATCTATATAGCAAAAAATGTGACAAGTAACCAACATAACTAATTAACTTTATTCAGTATGTTAAGATATAATTTTATTTCGGTGATTCTTAACTAATCACCCTATAGTAGGATTCCTTGCATTGAGCATTAATTCAGGTATTTCTTTGGTTTTGCATTATTTTATTTATTTATTTTGAAATTCTCTGTGAATATTGTGTAGGTATCACTTTATGATTTTATGATAGAATCAAATAAAAAGAATTATTCTTTTTATATTGATAAAAGTAATAGAATATGCAGGAAAAAAAAAAGGTAATTAAGAATATTCGGGGGAGAAAAGAAAAGTAAAGCAACAATGTCATGATTTTTATAAAGTTAAAATTTCATTTTGTCTTATTATTTCATGAAGAGACATCATTTGATAAGAATTTATTATTAATTGTTATTTCTGATAAGTAAGAAAGTAATATAAAAAAGAAATGAGAAAGTAAAAATGAAATACTTCCTACTTTCAGTTTTCTCTATCTTGAATAACATAAAAAATGTTATGTCAAATTGTAGAGTCGAGGTCAAGATCAGAAATACTTCACGGCGAAGATATAATGTGTCATAGAGCTTACATGACATGTAGAATCTTAGGCACTTTTAATGTTAAAAAGCTACGCCTTTTTCAGATCAATATTCATATATTTAATGTCGAATCATAAAGTTAGAATCTTTTAACGTAAAAGTTTATTTGGCGTTTCAATCTAAAAAAAGAAGAAGGATAAACCGCAACTTTAACGGTCCCCACCTGCCCTGTCTTGGGCCTTGGTGAAGGAGGTAAATCGCAAGTTATGCTTCCAAGGATTCAAGGTGAAAGACTGCTTGTACACTTGCACTTACCCAATGACCAAATCTATATTTCAGGATTCGAACCCTTGACGCGATAGCCTCAAGCAAAGTTGAAGTTTTTCCATATTCCTCTTTTACTACTTGGAGACGTGTCATGGGGGCTATTTGGTGTTTCAATCTATATCTAATATGAGATGATTGGAGAGGGTGCCAATCACAAGTATTACTGGGTGAGTATGGTCATTGTCATTGATACTAAAGGAAGTCACTTAGACTTCAATAATTAAAATCAGTTATTGTATCAATGAGACTAAATTTATTCTTAATTGAAGCAAATAACAAACAATATGTTAGGCCTTGGTTGTTTTCATTGAGTTTAGCCCTCTATATATCTTATTTGAGCTTTTTCGTGTAATCTCGTTTATTTACTTTTATATCAGACACACTTGAGCTTTGTAATCTTTTTTTTTTTTTTTTTTTAAAGTAACATGACGTGGCATTAAATGATTTGATTTTATCATTTTATAGTACATTATCCGCTACATAGATCGATGATCATCTTTAAAGAAATTAAATAACATTATTCTTCTTTTTGTTTGTACTTCTGTCATTGGGCGAACATTTTTTGATTAATAAATTTAGGAAAAAGAAGCTACAAATGACCTTTTCTAAAAGTGTAAATATACAAAAGCTAATTGAGTAAATTTCGAGACATTTTAAAGAAAAGTTACAAGTTACACTTTTTTAACAGTGAAAAAAAAAAAAAAAAAACAAATGCAATTGCTATAAAGTGAATATGATGTTATACAGTAATGAGGAGAAAGGTACAATCAATCACAAAGTACATTCTTAATCCTTAATAAAGGTACAATCAAGCACTAAGTACATTCTTAATCCTTAATAAAATCGAGTCATGTTTGGTGTACATAATTTTTTATACATAGGGGTGGGATCCACTTTTGATCCCATGTGAGGATGTGGACAACCATGTACACCAATTTTTATGTACACCAGAATAATTCTAATCTTAAATATCTATAAGTAAACTGTTCTTTTTCATCACCAACTTACTTTGCATAAAGACCATCCATTCACATGTACCATCTCTCTTCCCTTCTAATTTGTTAAATGCTTTCATAAAGAATATTATGTATATGTTAAAGGAGTTCTATGAGAACTTTTTAACTGATGTTCATGGTGGTACATACTTGACACACAAAACAAGGCAACCAACAAGATTTTGATTATTTTATTTATTTATTTATGTGTTTGAGTTGCACTATTTTGAAAAAATGTATTCTGAAATAGTGATTGATGGAGAATGTGTGGTTGAAAAAGAAGAAAAAATTATTGATGTGATGGAAAACATTATTATTATATTGAAAAATGTGTGGTTGAAAATAAATAGAAGAATGAAAATGAAAATTTTAATTTGAGTCAAACATGAGCTTAATTGTGTCATTATTTATCAAATATGCCCTTGAAAAGATAAGAAATACAAATAAAAAGATGAGTGTTACATTCGCGCCATTTTTTTCCCGTATAAATGCACCAAATTTTAATTGCAATAAACTGTCATTAATATTTATTTATTATCATATTTATGTTTTTAAATCTTTGTCATCTCAATCTTATTAATAACATTTCAATAATTAGCCATTCTTTCTTCTAATGACGATTTTCGTCTAAAGTTCTGTTAACGTGCTTTAAAATGAGGGAGGTTGTCTTTTTTTCTTTTTCTTTTTCTGTTTAAAAATAACATGGAGAAATCTTGACTATCTCTTGACGAAATTTTAGACGAAAATAATCATTAAGGACAAGAAGTGCTAATTAATTGAAGATTGAGAATAAAAATGTGATGAGAGAGAAAACTAGAGACATAAGCGTTATAATTAAATAAATATTATGAACTTACATACAATTAAAATATGATGTAGTTATGAAAAAAAAAATGTAGTTTTCAACTTTCACTATATTTGGCTAAAAAATAAAAACTTTGGATACTTCTTATCTTGGTGTTTTTTAATAAGTAATTAGAGAGAAGCCTATATATCCTCGTTTGGTTTTAGGGTTTGTCCTTATCTGTATATATTTGTTTTGCCCTCTATTTTGATCACACGTCCCCTTATCCCTACAGTTTTCAGGTTGGCAAATCCATTAAAGTCAGGCACAGTGGGAAGTTAAAATGTATATATTTATCTTCTGTAAAAGTGTGTCCCATTAGGGTTTCTTGTCACATCTTGATTACTATCTCTCTAAATTTCCACTACATTCCCCTTTTTATCTAAGTTTATTCAATTCTAAACTAAAACGTAAGATTATTTTTTAGCTAGTAAAATTTTTAAGTCAATGCCAACTCGATTATGAAGCTCAAATTAATTTGTTCGATCAGGGACGTAGTCAGGAATTCAATCTTGCGGGAGCGAAAATACGAGGAGTGGAGAAGACCAAAATAGGCAAGTTCTATTGACTGATCAAATTTTTTTTTTTTTTTTTTTTAACTAAAAGGATTAAAAACGACGATTTTAAAATTCAATGTTCAATTCAATCACTATTCTACTACTTAATTCTTAAATTCAAATATTCAATAACTAACACAATTACACAAACTAACAGCAACTACTCTACTTAATTCTTAAATTCAAATATTCAATCACTTAAACAATTACACAAACTAACAACATACCTATTTAGTCACTATTTAATTCAAACTGACTTAAACTAACACAAAAATTAACTAAAACAGTCAAACTAACACAAAAAATTAACTCAAATCAACTCAAACTAAAACAACAGTGAACTCAGTTACTCAAATAAACACAATTAACTCAAACAAAGAAAACTAACCTGCTGGACCGCTGGTGTTGGAGTCTGGACGAACTGCCTGAGCTGGATTGGTCGACGGGCAGAAAAGGGGGCAGGGGCAGGGGCGGTGGGCGTTCGGGATTACATTTTGTGGGATATGGTCTGTGAGTATGTTTTTGGGTAATTGATTCATAAATGGGTCATTTGCTTTTGGAATGGATTTGAGCTATTTATTTATTGAAGTAACTATTGAATCTTTTGTTTAGATCTAAGATTTTTGTATGGTTGAATTTTAAAGTGTAAGTTATTTGGTCAATATTCATTAATAGAAAAAAAATAAAAAAATTCAAAATTTTGTAAGGACAAGTCAAAATTTTTGTCGGGGCGAAACTAAAAAATAAATTACAAATTAACTAGAAATAGTTGACCAGCAGACAATGTTGAGGGGGAGGGGGGGACGTCGCCCCACCCCCGCCCCGTATCTTCGTCTCTGTGTTCGATATAGACTAGATTATATATTTATCAAATTCGATTTAAAAAGAATCAAATCAAGTTCAAATATTAATAAATTAATAAATTTGAGATAGAATATGACACTTTTTATTTAATCACAGTTTTTTTTATTATTATTTCGATGTCGACTAGCCATTTCCAACAGAAACGGTTGATGATGTGAGTTATGGGGCCTTCCTACAAGGTTCCAAGTCGACATAATGGCCATCCACGTACGTGGGTGGTTTCCATCAACATCAACATTAAAGACAAAAACTAGGTTTTATGTCACTAATCCATACTTTAATCATGAAACAAAGATAACTACAAAATTAAGATAGTGATCTTTGCCGTCGAACGATCGCCCAAAAAATAAAAAATCGACAAAGCCAGCAAGGAAGGTTGTAGGGGCTCGCCAAACGCTGGCTTCACCCTTGAACACGTCCACAAAACAAGTCATTCATTAGAAAAAACTATATGCTTTGTGACGAGGTAGTTCACTGTAAAATTTTAACATCCAATGAATATAAGATATGAAAAATGATTAATTAAAATTAAATTTTAATATGAAATTTTAATTCAAATTTAAAAAACAATTTGACCTATGAATATCTATATATTTCACTATTGGTAATTTGATAAGTTCAAATGCAACGTAGTTTGCTTGTCGGCCCCAATACGTGTGTCCATGACAAAACACGCCGCTAATGGGCCCAACTTGCATAAAGAGCTCATTGTTTCATATATGAGGAAATTACGCCATATATCCTTATTACTTGCATTATTCCAAACATACTTAGCAATGTTATTTAGCCCGTTTGGTTAAGTCCATTGAAAAATTATTGCTAATTGACCGAAGTGAAAAGCAAAAATCATTTGATAAAGACGTTTCTCAGTAATATCATCATGACTCTCGAAGTCATGTGCGGTAGCAATACCAAATCAAATACGACGAGTAGTCCGCCCCGTCTTGGGTCACGGGACGGGGCGGGGTGCCCCACCTCGAACCCGCCACATGATAATTACAAATTACCAAAAAAAAATTATATAATAAAATAAAAAATAGTTAACTGAAAAAAAAATAAAAAAAAATAAATAAATGGGGGTGGGGGGAAACGGGGCAGGCCCGCGCCCCACCCCGTTTAAGGTGGGGCGGGGTTGCCATCTCTAACGAGTAGTGGGGTCCTGAGCTAAACCTTGGAAATCTTAATACCATAATGTCTTTCGAATCCTCTTAGTAATTATCCTACTGCAATAATTCTTGCTAAAAAGAATGCCCATGTTGTGGCAATTCCATGCAGAAGGTAATGAGTTACTCCTACATCACGTCCTTGTACAATGCTCAAGGCTCTCGGCTGAGTAGTAGGAGCAACTTTTAATTTATTATGAGCCCAAACGATGGTTTCAATAAGTTCTTGCCAATAACTATGTCCGCTGAATAGAAACATCAAACCAAAAGCCCAAATACAATGAGGACCTAGGAAAAAAAAGTCAATATGCAGATAATGAATAACTATAAGACTGAATTACCTGGATGCCTGTGCCCATGGATTAGAGTCAAAATAAAATTTAAAGTTAAAGTAAAAGTCAATAATTAATTTTAATTACACATTTCACGAGACTCACAACCTTTCAACTATACATTTCATTAATTATCAAAATTTATTAAAAATCTAATTTTAATCTTTATCAAACATGGGCTTAATTTTTAAAATGTTGTACTCGTCCATCTTCTACTACCCCCCAACCTTGACACCATATATCAACCAACTTTCCACCGGCAACACATCCACCACCAGTGCTATCGGCTCCACCACCTATGTCAACGTTCCCACCACGTAACATGACACCACCACCATGCACCATCTCTTCCATTGACCACACACTACAGCCGCACGTTATCTTCATTCTTCCTAACCACCCCACGGTCCCACATCTACCCCGCCATCCATTGACCATAGTCACGTCAACCAGTTATACCCGCAATCAAATAGCTAAGATTCTTGCAAACATCAAGGTACGAGTGAACAATGAACCTATGTGTAATTATCTAGTGGATCTATCTATTAATATCATAAATTTTGTAGATGATCTAGATGGAAGGTGAGTGTCCCGCAAATTTGCCCCTGAGTTTCTTACAAAATATTGGAAATTCAACCTCAACTTAGTTAGTGATCCAACAATCAATTTGTCCTAAGAATAATAAGCACAAGAGAATTTAGTAGATTGAAGACACTTTTGGTTCTTTAAAATACATATATCAATAAACTTTCGTACTATTATTACTTCAAAATATTCTAACTAGTCGAGTTAAAAAATAATTTATTTTTTAAGGGTTAATTTCACAAACGGTCGCTGAACTTATCTCAAAATTACAAAACGGTAACTGAAGTTTAAAACTTGCAGAAACTGTCACTGAAGTTTCATGCGCTTTCACAAACGATCACTCAAGTTTTAATTTCTTTCACAAGCGGTCACTGAAGGATCGTTATGATTTTAATTCAAATCTAAAGGATCAAAACACGTGAATATAAAATCGTGAGAACCTTAAGTGCAAATTGAAGTAATTGAAAAATTCTAATTGAAGTCCACGTCAAGAAGAATTCAGTTTGAAATGTTATTGGAATCATATTTCATATTGAAATTCTATTTTAGAAGCCCATTGGTAATTGAAATTTGGTATTAGACTTAAAGAAGAGTTTGGAATGAAGAAAACAATTTAAAAAAAAAAAAAGCGAGGGACAGAACGCCCGACGATGCGGCTCTGACACCCCTATTCGGTATTTTGCCACGGGCGTCGTGGCGCCACCTGTGTCTGTAACGGATTTGTCTTGCGTTTTTCTCTCATTTTTCATTTTGGACTTGATTTTTGGACATCATACTTCATTAACAACTCTAATATAAGGGGTTTGGATGTCTCCTATATGTTCTTTATAAATATTAGGCACATCTATACAATTTTGTGACGTGAGAATAGTGTGAGAAAATTGATTCTTAACTTTTAGGTTCATTGTATCTTCATTTTTATTATTTTTGGTTCAATAAGATCTCTTAGTTCCTTTATCATATTTTCTTGTTTTTTTTTTATTCTTTTATTTGTGATCAAATACTTCATTATTGTGTAATATAACTTCAACATCTAAATCCAGTGGTTAATTTCATATCAAATGGTATCGAGCGTTATGTGATTCTTGAATTTTTAACAATTGATGTCAAAGCTTTTAGGTATAATTAACAAGAAAAACTAATAATAGTAAAGTTAGCACCTTTATATCACACGATATTGCTATTTTGGAGCCGGTTTTTTTTTTTTTTTTAAATTTTTATATCAAATATGTAAAACTTGATAATATATTAACTTAGCTTCAATCATGCATCCATGTCTCCTCTCGAAGCCATTGTAAGTTAAATAAAATGATTGGATATCTAACAGTGTAACCAAATATTAATAAATTATAAAGTATAGACTTGATGTGTTTATACCCAGAAAAAATTGTATACATAAATATTTATAATTGGCAAGTTTTTACCATTAATAGCCAAATAATTTATAATGATATAGCAGAGTGAACCATCGACGTTTGAATGATGTCAACAAAATCAAAGAATATAAATTCAGCCATAATTCTGACCAATTAAGCAGTGTGAATGGAAAATTTTAATAGAAATTTTATGTGTTCCACAACCAAATGCTTAGTACTTTAATATACTAAAATTTGGCTAAATTGATAACAATCACGCTACATTTTTTTACATTGTACCACGTGCGACACTTGATTGGACAGTTAAAAAAAACTTTCGCGCCCAACATTTTTTGAACTCTCACACAATGTACAAGAAAATGTAACCCATGAAATGTACCCTTAACATAATTTAAATTGATAGTGCACTTTAATGTCAGTACCTTGATTGTATCGTGGACACACAGGCTCTTATATTTTATCCAAGGCTCTTTTAATTGTTATGAACAAAACTTATATTTTGAGCGAAATATATTTAATTTTAATTTACTCAAAATAATTATATATTTAATTGCATATAGGATATTAATATTCTTTTAAAATACTAAAATATTGATACATATAATATATAATAGGTGCAAGCAACGTGCAATGCACGTTTGCTTAGTTTATATTTAATAGTTTTGTTTAAGAATTAATTTGTTATTAATAAAGATATTTTTTGGTTAATTAAATAGTTAATGATGTAATGTTTATATAATTGATAAATAATTAAATAAAGTGCTTCTCTCTGTCATCTCCAACCCAAAATTACGAACAGACGGGATCGAACAGTATAATAGACAAGATTTTAATCGATCCATGTTATCCAACACCGATGTAGAGATGTGCAATTGGACAGGGATACAAATTCATGGCTGGTTTAGGGCAGGAAAGAAATCTATATTTTGTACAAATGAAAGATAGCTTCCTTTTCTTTTTCTTTTTTTTTAATCCAATTTTTGTGTTTTCATCTTTTCGAGGATTTGTATGTATTTATACGAGTACACATATTATAATACTAAATCCCAAAATGCATTTTGTTATCTTTACCATAATTCCTTACCCTTTTGAAAAGGGTAGAGAAAAAAAAAAAAAAAACTCTTCAACATATCGTAATTCTAAAAATTTAGATCCTTAAATCTGTTCCATGAAGAGTTCCTTGGCATGAACAGCTTACTTATCACGTTTATTCTCTATAAATTTAAGTCGATCGTATAAATTATTTTTTTTGTATTATGTTAAGTTCATTAAATATACAACAAAAATCTCACACACGAGTAGACCCATTGAGAGTTGCTCCGAAAAGTTGTGTCAGTCTATGCTCACACTCTACGTTCTCTAATTTCTCATACTGGTAGAGCATTTTTGACATTCCACTTATCCATCGCAAAAATTTACTACAAGATCAACTGCAATTATATCGTTCACGACCACAACTACAAAAATCACACACAGGTGTAGACCTATTGAGAGTTGCTCCGAAAAGTCGTGTCGATCTATGCTCACACTCTCCGTTCTCTAATCTCTCATACTGGTATAGCATTTTTCGGCATTCCACTTATTCATCGCAAGAATTTACTACAAGATCAAATGCAATTATATCGTTCATGACCACAACTACATCACGTTCTTCCCAGGCGAGGTCGCTAAAGTCGCGACTGTTGTTCGATTTTCAGCAGATTGGGGTTGCTTTTGAGCCGTTTGTGTCAAATTGCTGTCATGTGAGGCTTCATCCAGAGGTGAGCAGCCTGTAGGGTGGAGGTTTCGGCTGTGGAGTTGGCCGGAATGGTGATTTCCGGCGTTTTTCAGTTTTTTTGGCAGAATTTTTGCAGCTTCGATTTCTACAGTTTTTGTGGATGGATTTTCTCTTTTGGTGGTAAATGATGCTAGTGTTTGGGGCTTTTCTATGGAACAAGAATCAGGTGGTTTGGGAGGCAAAAAAATTTCGAAATTTTTGTCCATTTTTTTGAATTTCTAGAGAGAAGGGAGAGCATTGGGGGTAGAGAGAGAAAGTGGAAGGGTGAGAATGGTTAGGGTTTGGTTTAGGGTTTAGGAAATGTTAAACCAAGAAATTCCGTTAGTTTTTCCGTTAAATCAAGAAATTCCGTTATAAATCAAGAAATTCCGTTAATTTTTCCATTAAACCAACAAATTCCGTTAAATAGACACTTTTTATATATAGAAAGATATATTGTAGGTATTTGTTTTTCAAGAATAACGCAATGTCCTTTCAGAACATTGATAAGTTTTCCACACGAGTGTTAATACAATATTTTATCAAAATATTGTTATTTATGAAGTGGTTCTTGGGAAATAAAAAACAATTTTTTTTCCTAGAATATTAATTTTGCATACTTATATGTACAAAGTTGTTCTTCAAGAACAAACCTAGATAGCTAGAGAAGATAAAAAAAAGCCCATTATGGCCCATAGCAACATTGGGCTTACTCAATTTGGAATCCATATGGTTCCCTTGCTTGATTATATAGGCAATATGCCCCGGTGGATCATTTTTATCCAAAATAATTCATTATAACAGTCAGTTTAAATTCATTTCATCCTGAAAATTTCAGTACTGTTGAGTTACTCTGACGGTGCCTGATTAATGGAGCAACTGAACGGTCGACGGAAGGACCTTTTTCACATTCATGGTCGAGATTGGGAGGTAGCTGCCATAAGGATGGGACCATTTGCACCAAAAGCCTTCCACCATTTTCAGTAATTTTAATATTTTTCCTACATTTTTTTCTATAAAGATTAATATTGAAAGAAATTAAGTTTCCACTGTTCAACAAATATTTAATTCCCAAATTCCATGAAATGTTGTCAACGGATTAATTAACAACCAAAATGTTCTGTCATTATTTCCATCACTCATTTAGTTTTTTAAAAAATATTTAGTTGCCAAAACAATTTTAATATGACAAAACATAATAAATCTCTAATTCCACGCAATTCTATCAGTATTAGCGACAGTAGTTGCTCGTTGCATATTCCATTTTCTAGTAGCGTCATGTTAAAATACATTATTCTAACATTTACTGGTTCTGCACTACACTTATTGGATTTGCACTGCACTCACCGAATATCCTTGCACTCACCAGATTGAGCTAATACTTATCGGATTCTAACATTTATCGGATAAGCACTTATCGGATTGTGCAATTTTGGGACCACAAAGATTGTTGTAACTATATTGATTCTTCACGTGTAATTGCTACTCTTTACTTGCTCCCTACTCCAGCATCTTGTATATATTGATGGCCTTGTGTACTTGTAAATTAATCGATTGAGCTATCATCTTTTGCTTCATTTTATTCAGCTACAGTTAAAGCTCCTTTTTCTGAATTTCAACTTGGTATCAGAGCCTTATGGCTAACACCGGATATGCTGATAACACACAATCAGCACAACCAACTACCAGAAATATGATGCCTTCAATGATGGAAGAAAATCAGATGCAAACTCTTGGAATTAGCCTAACTCAAGTTCCACCAGTGAGACTTGACAGAAACAACTTTCCGTTATGGAAAAATATGGTAATGCCGATCATCAAAGGTCACAACCTGGAAGGATTCATCATTGGAACCAGAAACGACCCAGTTGAACTAGGGTCACAGTCAAATGGCTCCAAATCCTGAGTACGGAAATTAGGTGTTAACGAGTCAACTATTGATGAGTTGGTTGTACTCCTCAATGACACCAGAAATTGCAATGAGAGTTATGAGATCATCTAAGTCTTCTGAACTCTGGAATACTGTCCAAGAAAGTTTTGGAGCCATGAATCGATCGAGGGTTACCTTCATTGTCAGTGAACTTCAGAGAACTAGGTGTTGCGTTTTTTTATGTCGCAAGTGTTTAATATCGTAACAAGTAATATAGTGGACATTTGAATCCGGATTATCATTCCCACGAGAACTATACTTTAGTCTTAACCTACTTTTCCTAATTCCTATTTGATAAAAGACAAACAAATAAATGATTGTGATAGTTGTGAATATTGATTTTCTACAATGAATTAAATGCCTAAAACAAATGAGAATTATGATGAAATAACAAATACAAAAGATCTAAGATTCATGTATGTAAGATAGATTAGGGCAAAACAACTTCATCTAATGTTCAACTTAGTTCCCAATTCAAGATTCTGGTCTAATGTAGTGTTTGATCGAATTCTCCTACGGTATTCAATTTGCCCCTCTCAAGTTCTCATTGGGCCTATTTAACTAATCCAATTACATCTCTATGCGAATTACCCTTAGTTAAACGAGTTATGGCACTAGGAATTCATATAACGACCACAGTATTAGGTATATGTATCTCTACACGTTATATTTCGTTATCGAATTTTATTACACGTTCTAAGTCTCATACTCACATCTTGATTCGTAAGAAAATCAATAGATCATCAAATTATTGATCAAGTAATTCAATGCATTGCAGTCATAGTAAAATCAACACATGGAAGAATAAAATACAGAATTCTAAAATTAAAGAACTAAGGGTCTCAATAGATTACATTGTTTGCCCTAATAAGGAATTTAGTTACACATAATGTAAGAAGAAAAACAAATAAATAAATTTGAATACATTATCGGATTATTGGAATAAAGATATGGAAAAGAATAAACTCTTGCACTAAGGTCGTCTTCTTCTTCCAATCTTTGCTTTGTCTTGAATCTCTTGATATTTTTATCCTTTGAATTGTGTTCTTAATCTTGTATCTTTGTTTTCTCAATGTGTGGAATCCCCTTTTCAATGTGTGGAAACCCCTTTTTCATGCCTCCTTAGGTCTATTTATACTTCTCTACACATTCTTGGCCAATTTGGAGTCTTTTGTTGAGTTTTCGCGGTCCAAACAATAAAAATCTAAAATCTATGGCGGCACATAGTGCCTGGGTGCTACGGGGCAGCACCAGGTGCTGAAAATCTGAAAAAAAAATAGGTTTTATAGTGCCTGAGCGCTAGGATTCTAGCGCTTGGGAGCTGAGTAGCTGTCTAACATGCATCTGTTTCAATATTTTTGTCATAACCTTTTCTTCCAATATTCGATTAAGACAATGCGAAATGTTTTGGAAAGATAACTTAAAGAGCTACAACTTTTATAGAAATAGCTCTTTTCCAATTCGAATGTTTAGTAGGCCAAAAATGGATCTCAATCCCCAACTAGAGATTTAGACATCCTTGTGCAGTTGAAAATTGATTTGTTTTCACTCCTTTTGATCTTTAGTTGTATCCATTTGACCCCTAGCATTCTCGAATCTTCATCGTGAGTTTCGACACAACTTTTGAGTATTTTCACTTTAGCCCCCAAACTTTGGATCTTGTCCCTTTTCGCCATTTTTCGCTTCTTTCTTTCAATTTCACTTCCATTCACCGAGTTTCACCTAATAACACATTATATAATAAATTAGGCTATAATCCTATTAAAAGAATTACGAAATGTCAATATTTTAGAGCCTAAATAAGTATATAAAATATACGTATCACTAAGAAGGGAGCAATGAGTGTTGATCAGTACCTCAACACTATCAAACAACTTGCAGACAATCTTAAAATTGCTGGTAAAGTCATTCATCATGCTGATTTTGTTACTCAAGCGCTTGCCGGTTTGGATGAAGAATATACTCCTATAGTAGTGCAAATAAATAGCAGGGACTCCATATCTTGGCATGAATTGCAGTCAGTGCTCATGACTTGAAACCACATATAGCAGTAACTCCATATATTAGTTTTTATTTTCTTTTGCTGCTTTATTGCAAATATGAATGGCATAACTATTCTATTTCTTTTGACATAACTGCAAAATATCCAATACAAATGATGTAAGTTTACTACTTTTTCGCCATTTCGTTAGAAGTAAATAAATTTGTTGCGCGATTGGATAGAGAAATACTGAAATAAATCTTTTGATTTTAGCTTTCTTCCCAATTTCGCTGAAATTGAAAATCTCGTAGCTGCAACAACCCAAATTTTGGAAGAAATAATAATAATAAATCAAAAACCTGCTGAGCCATAAGTCATTGCAATGCTTCATTGACAAGCTTACTCATAGTTTGCATTGAAAGACATAGGTGAATTGCATCATTTTTTGGGGATTGAAGTGAAAAGATGTGAATCTATGATG